>JACVVK020000471.1:175000-322500 GCA_018292915.2 Batillaria attramentaria | reverse complement strand
TAGTGTGACATCAAATGTGTAGCTGCACATGACAAGAATGCAAAGCCATGTAATGCATAACCAGGTGCTGCATATAAAATGTTACGATGCCCATGTACAGAAGTACGTTCATTGCTATTCGTACAGAACCTCTTTTATTGTTGTTTGGTTTAGTTGTTGTTGTTGTTTGTTTTTTTTTTTTTTTTTTTTCTTTCTTTAAGAAGAAGTTGTCTGAATTATCCATTGTGCAAATTGTAATTATAATTTTTCCCGTTATCAAACCATGTAAACTCCTCTTGAACAATCGTTTGAATTGTTTGAATGTATCTATTTGCATTATTAATAATTGTATACTTCTATATATGAATTTACCTCTGTAAATATTTGTGTAGTAATCGCACTCTTTGTATGTGTGACATGATGTGTGTGTGTGTGTGTGTGTGTGTGTGTGTGTGTGTGTGTGTGTTGTGTGTGTGTGTGTGTGTGTGTGTGTCAGTGACAAGAGAGAGAGAGAGTGGGATGGACAGACAGACATATGTGGCTTTGTTATCTAGTTTACTCCGCATCACAGTTCTAACTGCTATCTTTGTTGTAAATAAAATCAGTCCAAATACGCCAGGATACACCTAAAATATTTCCTGTTTACTGAAAAATAAGGAACATTATTTCAGCTGGTTCAAGGTTCATAAAATCTTGACTATTATCCACGGTATCACTATGCGTATATCATATACGTGCTTCAGTACACACACACACACACACACACACACCACACACCACACACACACACACACACACACACACACACACACAAGCAGACATTTCTTTTGTATATTAGTTCAAAAAAAATGCACAAATATTCTTTCTGTTAAAAAAACTAAATAGCCTTTGTAACTCAACCACATGCGAACCAGACCCACAGACGATAAACAAAGAAACAAAATCAGTAAATCTTTCAAATGACTCCATTGTTTGTCCTCTTGTGTCCCTGCAGTGCACAAGCATCAACTACAGCCACTTTGGATTAAAAACCAAAGTTATGGCATTATGTATCAAGGAAGCATAATTTTGATTGGTTTTTAATTTCAGTATGTCAACAACTCGTAATCTAATAGTTACAATATCTATAGCGGAGCTGTATGCATTGCTGTGCCTGCAAACACGCATACTCTGTGTATACCCTCAAAAGTTCAAAACCCTAACTGAGAAAAAATTGGAAGATAAGCGCTCGTTTTTCACGGTGGCGCCGGCAGAGGAAAACGTGCACGATACCACCTCAGCATTAGGTTAATGTGCTCCACTGATTTCTGCATGTATGTAAACATGTATGACCTAATTCGGTTTACCCTCTCCTATATATATAAAATACTTAACTTGGCTAGACAGCAGACAAAACTAACGAGGAAGCAAAAGAATAGTTTCAAGTCTGTCTCACAGTCCGTGTGTGTTTCGATTTTACTCAGTTTACCTTGCCACGTTCAGGATGGTTATCATTGGTTTGAGAATATCCTGCATGCCAGTGTTACTTTTGATAAACCATCTAACCACAAGCAGGTCACAAGAATGTGAGTATAGTTTGCATAGAATATATAAACAAACCAGCACCCCCGTTTACGTGTCAAATGCTATTGTTTTATTTCCTGTATCTAGCTAACGAAATTGCAAAACTGTGAGTGTGACAAAGTTTCTTGTACAATAGACACGGGCATCTCTCTCTCTCTCTCTCTCTCTCTCGTGTGTGAGTGTGTGTGTGTGTGTGTGTGTGTGTGTGTGTGTGTGTGTGTGTGTGTGTGTGTGTGTGTGTTATTTTAAGCCTATTATTATTATTTTATATTATTATTGGTGCCGTCATGTGACAGGTGACTTCACGTTCAACATCCCAAGTCTGGTTGGCTCGGTGCTAAACGTTGAGGAAAAGTCGAATGTCTCATTTAACTTTACCTTTGGTTCCACGTTATGCCGCATCACGGACAGTCACGTGATCACCGTGACGAAACAGGGCGATAGTAAGAGTAAACATACTGTATGCAAAATACTGCATGAAAACAACCAGTGCCGGACATCGCCGCCATGCAGGTGTTTCACACAGTCGGGCCTGTACGGAGTGAACAAAGTGTTTGACAAGACGGACATCACCACGTGGATACTATGGGAGGAAAAAACACACAGACAGAAGATATTCAACATTTCAAGTACTCTCTCTCTCTCTCTCTCTCTCTCTCTCTCTCTCAGGGGGAGGCGGTGTGGCCAAATGGTAGAGCGCTGGACTTGTGATGCTTGTTTCGTGAGTTCGTATCTCGGCTGGCTTTTTCATCGTTGTCCCGTCTTTGATATCACCAGTATGTGGTGGAAAAGGACGTTAAACTCTCAACCCCCCCCCCCTCTCTCTCTCTCTCTCTCTCTCTCTCTCTCTCTCTCTCTCTCTCTGAATTCAAAAAGTGGGGTAGTTCGGTAGTTGTTGTTGTTGTTGTTGCTGCTGTTTGCTAATTGGCAAAGGAATTTTGGTCACTGGAGCTTGTTTCCTTTCACGTTTACCATCTGGTCGTCAATTTTACCAAAATACACCATTCATTAACAACTGTCCTGCAGTCATGCTGGTTGTCAGTGAAGTATTTCCTCTTGTTTAGAACTGGAAGTGACTTCTGTGACATCAACTCCGAACTCGGAAGAGGATTTAACGACACTTCAAGACAATGTCAGGTAATGTTACCATTACTCACTCAAACTGAGCAAATAATTTTGTTCATGTGAGAATGCCGTGATTTGTTCTCCCACCCCCCACCCCCCTTAAAAAAGGGAGCGGGGGGGGGGGGCAAAAAAAATCACGACATTCAGATTCTCACAGTCATTACTGTTTTATGACATAATTTATTGAATGATAATATGCGCATCATTCGTAGTGTGTGGTAGCAGTAGAAGTAGCAGCAGTAGCAGCAACAGCAGTAGGACTAGTTGTAGTAGTGATACGAGCAGTAGTGCTGCTCTGATGGTGATGCTATTGAGATAATGGTCATGATGATTTCTATATATCTCCCAACAGCAGCACAACTGATGCCCCGCCTCATGTGACGACAAGTGACCACTCGGACTATGAAACAGAAGAGAAGACGACGCAGACGAGTGCTGGCCACAACAGTTACGCTGGTGAGAATAAGATAAGATACTTAGCAGCATAATAAAGTCTGATAATACGCAAGGGTCTGATAACACGCCAGACCTTGCTGGGTATAGTGAGTTCTTCTTCGCAATGTTTTAGTTTTTGATCTTGTCGCTTATGCTGAATCCTAACTAAGCGGTGTTTTCAGAACATTTGTGATAGGATCCCCTAAAGGGGGGACAACGTTGCTGGGTCACTGTTGAGGAAATTGATAAACAAAACAAACAACAAAAAAGGTAATGGAAGGTCAGTTTTAGCGACTTTCAGATTAATGCATTTTTGGGTCCGCAAACAACAAATTCAACTTCTGTGAAAGTGTCAAAGTTGAATTTAGCTGATAAACATGTTAAAAGTGAGCATGCAATACATTCACATTGTACCAGCATAATTCCCATATCATACTTTACCAGGGGAGCCGGGACAGCCGAATGGTAGAGCGTTGGACTTTCAATGCTCGGGTCAGTCCTGAGTTCGAATCCCGGTTGGGGCTAAATATTTGTGCTGGACTTTTTCTCGTTGCCTCGTCTCTGGTATCACCCTTATGTGGTGGAAAAGGACGTTAAACTCCCAAGCACCCACCCACCCACCCGCATACTTCACCAGCCATTTTCTCAAAATGGCCACTTTTCAACAGCAAGTTTTCAACAAACATATCTCAGGCCTACACCATGCAACAGAAATAATTTTCATACCAGAAGAAACCTTATTTCTGAACTTTTCAAATATACCAATAACTCCATATCTCCAAAATCACCCTTTGTCCCGCTTTTGTGGGAGCCAATCATATAAAATCTAAAATTATAATGTATGTTGTTTTGTCTGCGCCTGTAACTCATTCTACAAGGCAGCACACACACAAAAGACAATCACATATTTTCGTATTCTGTATTTGTTTTTCAGTGGATATGACAGTGGTCACCAGTATCGGAATAACTGCCTTCGCTGCGATTGCCATCACCTGTACGATCGTAGTTTTCAGAGGTAATCAACAGATGCGCGAAGAAGGTCCAGACTTGTCTGAGACTAAGCTTCAGCCTCATTCTTATCACGTCAGGACTATCATCAGTGTGTATTTGCGAAGCCTTGCCCTCTCGTAGCATCTCGTAATTTCAAGTCAAGCTTGTCTCGGACTAAAACCAAAAGCAAAACACCATGGGGGTAGAGGGTACAAGGACAGAATACTACAGTATACGCCGGTTATAAGAAACTCGAGGGGGGTGAATTTTTTGGTTTCTTATATCCGAGTTTTCTTATATCTGAAAGTCGGATATAAGAAAGTATTTTGAAAAATATTTCTTATAACCGAGTTCAGTGAAAAAAAGGTTTAAAACATTTCTTTTTTCTCAGTTCGTGTATGTTTTGCATTAAATTAAGAAATATCTGGTTTCTCTTAAAGACCTGCACAGAATATATATGTGTAGAGTTAATATGCACCAGTGTGCTTGTGTCCTTCAATGTCAGATTTTTTTTTGTTTGAACATGAAAATACTGTTTTTGCTTCCCAACTGTAGCGCTGGCGGTCATGTGGTAAGAAAAAAAAGAAAAAAAGAAAAAAAAAACCAACCAAACCAACCAACCAACCAACCAAACAAACAAACAAAAAAGAACTAAGGGGGGAGAGAGAGAGAGAGAGAGAGAGAGAGAGAATTCCCTTGTATTTATAGGATATATTAAAAGTGCATTATGTATCAACTTTTGATCTATAAAACACTTGTCCCATTAGAGTATGATATGCGATGCTTTCCGTGTCTAATTTGGCTGAAAAAAAGCTGCAAATTAGTTTTTTTTTCTGTTGGGAGGGGGAAGGGGGATGGAGGAAAGATGGACCACGTATATTGTCAAAGAAAGGATTTGATCAACAGTTAGTCTAATACTGATAGTTTTATTCTCCTTAACGCGAGCCCTGTAGACAGAGACAGACATACAGAGAGAGAGAGAGAGAGAGAGAGAGAGAGAGCTCCCAATCAGGCAAAAAAAACCCAAAATAATAATAAAAACAACATATAACAACACTGAACAACAAAAATGCATCTCGTATTTTTTCTTCTTGCCAACATTCAATTTTGCACGAAACACAATGGTAAAGAACCAATTCAGTCAAGAAAAGAAAATCATGCGCCATCATGTGCCTGTCCTAAGTGACGTCAGACCTGACCTGTTTTCTTAGAATGAGTGAAATTTTCTTGGAAATGTACTTTCGGTTTCTTATATCCGAGTTTTTGTATCAAGCGGGACAAGAAATTTGCTTTCCTAAAACCGAGTTTTCTTATAAGCGAGTTTCTTGTATCCGAGTTTTTGTAATACATAATAAAGAAGAGTTTGGCCGGGGGGAAAAAAATCGTTGGCAATAACCGAGTTTTCTTATATCCGAGTTGCTTATATCCGGCGTCCACTGCTGGCTAAATTTCTGTAGCGGTCGAATTTGTTCAGTGCACTGCGAAGACAGGTGGTACAGGGAACGGAGATGGGGAAGGGGGGGGGGAGGATGATGGGGGGGAAGGATGGGGGGGGGGGAGGAGGGGGGGTTCGATTTTGCTTTACTATGAATACGAATACACGATAAGACCAGTACCAACAGTAATAACGAAACTCACCATAGCTTCATTTTCAGGTAAACGCTTTGGGGCACACGATGTAGAACGCTGGAGGTCCAGACGTTCACAAGTAGTGAGACGAAGCCGTCACGAGGACAACCGAGGTCAGGCGTCTAGTGTGTATTGGGAGGTCAATGTTGCCAGTCGTCCACCATCTGCAGGTGTGTGTGTGTGTGTGTGTGTGTGTGTGTGTGTGTGTGTGTGTGTGTGTGTGTGTGTGTGAGAGAGAGAGAGAGAGAGAGAGAGAGAGAGGTGTATTTCCATTTTGATTATGAAATAAATTATGGACAATAAAGGACGTTTTCACTATTATTATTATTATTTGTAGAGCGTTGGGCTTGGGTCGTGAAATCGAATCCTGGCTTGGACACAATATTTGTAATGGCCTTTTTCTCGTTGCCCCGTCTTTGAAATCACCCATACATGGTCGAACAGGACGTTGAACTCCCAAACACCCACCCATCCTTATGATCATCATTACGATCGTTTATTGTTTTCAGTCGCACCCAAGCCCTGCGTGAGACTAGCATCACCTGCCGGGTACCTTCACCCAGCTGAATCAGGGGAAGTCATTGAGGGGACAGACGGCGCTGAAAACGTGCTTCCCTTTTACGAGAACAGCACACTTCGTGCCGTCAGATCGGCTGGGGATCTTCTGGACAACGTTGTGAATCCAACATCATCACTAGCGCCTGGAGGGCGCAACCATTACACTGCTGGTAACAGACACCATGCCAAGAACTTTCCCGCTCACTATAACTCGCTGCCAGTCGTGCATTACACAGACGCTAGTTCGACTGTACTTCCAGCGACCAGGGAGGTTTCAAAAACATCCCAGAACCAGGAGACAGCAGCTCATGTTGAAGCGAGTGTCCGTGATGCTGCAAAAGGGTTTAAACGGTCTGAACAAACTCTTCCTAGATGTGATTTATCTGTTGGTTATGTCCCAATGTCTGGCAGAGTTACCGGCAGCCTGCCGACTCGTAAGTTTGGCAACAACATGAACATCGCCATGAGTGAAACATCGGAGTACACAACTGTGGATAACTATCTCACTCCTACAGCCACTCTGCTTGCGGAAACAGCTGCAACAAATGATTCGAGAACATTTAACGTTCTTCCACTTTACGAGAACAGTGTGCTTCGCCCTGCTGATTCAGATGACAGTGACAGCTTTTCCACTGATCCGCCATGCCAAACTTCTCCAACACCTGTGTAGTCATGACGAATACAAGCCATATCTGACTATATGTACTTCATTGGAAGTTTCATGATCTCTATGTACATTTCGTAAAGAACCGTTTGTAAATCGTAAGAGCTGGATTAATTTATTGAGATACTTAATTTGCCTGCTGTAATTGAGCTTGTATTTACCAATCATAAAATTGTGTTTATTATTGTAAATTGTTGTAAATATATCATTTCTTCAAAGTAAACAGTTATCTGCAATAATCGTGTCTGTGTGTGTGTGTGTGTGTGTGTGTGTGTGTGTGTGTGTGAGTGTGTGTGTGTGTGCGTGTGTGTGTGTGTGTGTGAGAGAGAGAGAGAGAGAGAGAGAGAGAGAACGAACGAACGAATCTTTATTTTACAACGGTAAAAAAGGTGTTGGTCGTCAGACCAGTTTTTCAACCTTGCCGTTGCTAATACTACTCAAAAATGTAAAGAAACAACAACTTTGGAAGAGAGGGGGAGAGAGAGAGAGAGAGAGACAGAGACAGACAGACAGAGACATTGTACCACTAGACAAGGTCTAGTGCACTCTGCATTACATTTTCCTGTAGATACGATCAGTTCACTTAATTTCGCCTGAACCCGAGAGATTTCCTGCTTATTGAAAAATACGGAAGATCATTTGAACCACTTTCTGTGCCCCCCCAGTCATGAAATCGTGATTTTGTATCACGCTGAATCTGCACCTAGGATCTCAGAAGCCTCTTCGTGTTTTCCTACGTAGATCTTCTTCCTGAAACGCCAGCTGAACTGTAGGGACTCACGTTGTTGTTGTTGTTGTTTTCGTCATATCACACACACACACACACACACACACACACACACAGAGACTGCATCCCAATCAGAAAAAAAAAATCCTTTAATTGGCTTGCAAGCGTTAATTTTTTTACAGTGAAAAGCCTCTTTTCTCATCGAACAGGATCCTTTTACCTTTCACAGTATAGGCTAGTACAGTGCAGCACTGAAACTTTTTGCAGTGTCTAGACAAGTCAAGCCACCTACATCAAGCCAAGTTTCGGGATTTTCCAGTTCGCATATGTTAATACATAAATGCACAGTTCACGATGCACACACATGAACTGTGACGCAGACAGTAAAAGTTCATTGCCACGGCAGCACGACTCATTTTAACATCAAAATTGGGCGAAAAAAATGGCAACGGAAAATCACTTGTACCTTACGCTGTACTTGGTGTAAAAAAAAACCTCACCTCGTGTACGTCCTGGGTCGCTAGCTACCCATACCGCGCATACAGTGAGGGGTCGGGGTTCCTAATGCACCGGGTCCCTGTACCGGAGACAAGATGCTGACCATGCATGCTTGACACAACTACCAGTCTGCAAACTGAAACGGGAGCCGGGGTGGTCGAATGATAGAGCGTTGGACTTCTAATGCTCGGGTCGTGAGTTCGATCCCGGCTGGGGCCAAATATGGTGCTGGCTTTGTCATCGTTGCCCCGTCTTTGATATCACCCTACGTGGTGGAAAAGGACGTTAAACCCCTAGACACCCACCCACCCTAAAAACTGAAACCAGAGTCTGTGTACACGTGTATATGTCACTGCTGAAACTCGGCACTACGGACTCGTTTCTGCTCAGCTGTTCCACAGCACACTTTCACATGGACAGTGCTAGAATGGTTGCCACACTGGCATTCTTCTTCCAGTGCGTGTACTTTCATGTACACCAGGAATTCCCTCCACTAGCGGTGTTTGAAACACAATGCGCATGAAATGGCGCGTTGGACATAGCAGCCATGTCCGCCTACATGAAAGTATGGGTTGGTCACCACCAAAAAGTGTGAACTCGGGTATTAGCTATTTAATATTTTCCCTTCTACGTAATTAAGTAAATACGCTTTCTTTCTTTTCTTTTTTTTTTTTTTTTTTTTTTTTGGGGGGGGGGGGGGTAGGTGGGTGGGGGTTGGGGGGTGGTGTTTGACATAGATATCACACGTATCTTTAAGGAGTACCTTATGTAGGAACGCTCTGTTTTGGGGTTTTTTTTTAATGAGGGAGACAAATGTTCACCCAGGACGTACGGCGAAAGTTTAGAAATGCAAGTCGGTGTGACTTCAATATAGTTATCCTTGAAACAAAAGTTTCATTAACAAAACAAAGACATGCACTTCATTATTAGAATATTTTCTAAATACAAACAAAACAAACAGATGAGGGCTTGGTTTCTATGCACACAACGCAACTAAAATAAAAACAAATTAAAGTCTCTTGCCATAGTTATTTGAGGAAAGCTGAAAGAAGAAAGAAAAACATAATTGGGGAAAAAAACAGCAACAAACTGAAACAACAACAACAACAAAAGTTTAAACAACAACTTCCTCTTGTCAAATGAAAAGCGAATACTTTGTCATCTTAAATGCATTTCAGTCCCCTTGATTTTTTTCAAGTTAAATCCAAAAAAAATGAATCAAAACAAATGCACAAGATCTGTTTGAGCAAAACAATGGAAATCGCCGGTAAAACTTGATACAGTTTCCATCGAACCGTGGGAATATTACTCAGATTTAAAAAAAAGGAAAAGATGGGTTCCGTTTACAGCAAACTTTCTGGCAAAGCACCAAAGACTTGGCATATGACATATACAAAATACATATAATAAAAGGAGAATCACCGTTTGATGTTTCCCTACTATCAATGGAATATATATATACAAGCCGCAATGTCCGCGTGACTTCAACGAGGTTCAGGGAAGATACAAGCAGTACTGTTGTGTCTCGGAGTACAGCGGGACCCATCCTTAGTTTGGACCTGGGATTGTCCTCCGAATGCTTCTTTCAAACTGATTCAATCTGCGACATTCTACTCTACTTTTAAACTCAGTAAAACTGTCGGATGTCTACATTCACGCCATTTGCTCCTTTGACTTTATGTATTTTGTCAGAACTGTTCAAAATCTTCCGCTTTGTTGCGCCTCTTTCTAGACTGAACCTTAACAGTCTAGGGGCCCCATCTTTTCTAGTCTTACCAATCCTCATCACCTCAGTAACTTCATTCAGTTCACTGTCACTTAGTCCTGCTTCTCTCAGTATGGCCTTCACTCTGTTTTCTTCATCCTCATAAATCGCTCCGAAGCCTTTCGCTTTACTTTCTGGTACGTTGGAAATGACCAGGTGCAAGTTTCTGTCTTCCTGCTCGACTTCATTTTCTTTTAAATCACCTTCCTGCCGAGGCGGTGTGGAGGGTTTAGTAGAAGGCTTTCCATTGGGTGACTGAGTGACGTCACTTTTTCGGTCTGTGCTCTGGCGAGAGTTCGCGAGACTTACCGATGACGGTTCTCCGCTGGGTGCTTCAGCGTCGGTGACACCAGATTTTGGTTGTGTCTCACTTGGGGGCGCAATGGCTCTCCTGGATGGTAGAACTTCCTTGCTTTCTGTTGTGGCTGCTGGAAGAAGAACTACAGGGACGCTTTGTAAGAAAGGAAACAAACCTGCCTTCACGCTTTCCTCACTTTTCTCACTGGATCGCACAGTTACGACCACTACACACTGGTGTTCACGAACCTGTTTGAGGAACGAAGACCATGCGCGTTCGGTAACATTAGGATCGTTAGTAATACCTCCCCCCATCAAAATGAGATATTTCTTTTCACGGTCTTCTGCGTACTGAGACCAGCCTCTGAGGTTACGTAACTGTATCTGTGTGTACCCCTTGTCCGTGCAATATCGCAGAAGGTCTTGGCCAATCTTTGTCTTTTCAATTTTCTCAGGCCCCGCAATGAGTACAACCCCTGTTTCATCTAACACTTTGAGCGCTTGGGCGACAGGAGTTGTGTCAAAAGTAGTGGCAGTAGTTTCATCCAGCAGTGCTGATTGTTCTTCTTTCACGACAGGTCCTTTCCCGTCTAAGGATTTGGAAAAGGACACCCCGCTCTCTTCGCTTCTGCATCTTGCTCGCAGTCGTTTGCTACAAAAGAACCAATAATTATCGTCTGAGAATTGTTATTATTATTATTATTATTCATAATATTGCTACTAATACTTCACACACACACACACACACACACACACACACACACACACACACACACACACACACACACACACCACATCACATCACACACACACACACACACACACACACACACACACACAGAGTCTCTCTCTCTCTCTCTCTCTCTCTCTCTCTCACACACACACACACACACACACACACACACCACATCACATCACACACACACACACACACACACACACACACACATCATAATCGTCTGAGGTCTTATTATTATTTATTATTATTATAGAACAAGAAAGAGGATGGGGGAGGGGGCACTCGCGGCATCACCGACCTAAAAATCTTCAGTAAAACCTCGAATACTGTGCAGTAGAGAGAGGATCAAAGGAGAGTACTCCGGGTCTCAAGCCATGCATATACACTTAACTAACGTATTGCGCTACAAGTATACCCTAGGTGGTCACCCCATAATCAAGATGGACGGACGGATGGTTGGTTGGTTGGTGAATGGATGGTAGATAGGAGAATGGATAAATGGTTGGTGGACTGATGGAAAGTGGAAGTGATTGATTGATTGATTGATTGATTGATTGATTGATTGATTGATTGATTGATTGATTGATTCTCCGGTGGATCCTTACCGGCAAACGAAGACCACGACGACACCAGCAGCAACAAGAAAAGCCACCAGACCCACCACGACAGTGATCACCAGCGTATTGTCGTCTGGAAAATAAGAAAACAGTAAACTGATAATTTATCCATTAAAAAGATCAATAAAGCATGATCTGTGCTATAGTGGGCTACACATACACAACACACAAAATCACTACTTCAGCATTTTTTTTGTTTTGCGTATTTTGTCTGAACTAATCTTAGAAATCGACTCTGTTTTCGAAGAACAGTCTGGTGGAGTTTGAAACCATACCCTGTTAAATACCATCCTACCTTAAGAATCGAGTGATAAAAATAAGTGTTCGCATAGATCTCTACTTTTAAAACCTAGTGAAACAGATACTGATGTGAACTTATAAACCAAAAGGTTGGGTTGGGTCAGCAGACGCCATCTTACTAGATCGAAAGAGAAAACGCCATCACCGTTTAAATTATTATGCTTAGCTACAAATCAGCCACCTTCAGTTTATTAAGCCAGGTGATAATTTATGTAACTCTAACTACTTGCCTTCTGTTTCACCTTCTGTGGGTAGTGTTGTTGAAGATGTTGGATCGGGAGCTGGAGAGTAAAAACGGTGCAAGATATCGTGCAAGTTTCTAATAACGTGAAAAAAATCTTAATTTAGTGTTCACTATGAAATATTCAAAATCAGGATATTCAAGTCAGGTAAAAAAAATGTTAGCTATGCACAAGAGATTTTGTTCCTGCTTGCTTGCAACGATCACAAGGACATTATGATCTTTTCGGTCTCACCCCACGCCACACACACACACACACACACACACACACACACACACACACACCACACACACACACACACACACACACACACACACACACACACACTCACACACACACACACACACACACACACACACACACACACACACACACACACACACACACACCTTTTAAAGTGAAGCTGCAGGTTTCAGTGCGAGTGGGATCAGAAGGCAGCTGTTGACACTGGTATTTTCCTACATTCTCCTCTGTTACTGCTGGTATGTTTAGGGTAAATGTAGTCTTGTCCAATTCCCCAGACTCGTATCCGGGTTTCAGTTTGCATTCCGGCTTGTCCGAGTTCTCGTCGCTGGTGTGCCAGTGGCAGTAGATTATTTCTAAAGAAATGGAGATTGTTAAAGACAAGCCACACTTGTAGACATGGTAAATTTCACAACTTCAGAGTAGAAATATTTACCAGCACTGCAAGCTTAGGGATAACCAACATTATTTCTTTCTAATTCCTATTTGTGCTCTCATGTTTCTAGTTAACCCCGTATTTGACATGACCTATATAGGGTGGGAAAGGACGTTAAAACCCCAAAACAGCCGCCCACCCTCCTTCCACCATCCAAACAGGGACAGTGTACGGGATGGGAACGGTGGGATCAATGGAAGGCTTCACTCAGACCTACGATTCCAGTCGCTTAGTATGATCAGACAAAATTTATGCACTAAGTATTTTTTTAGACAGATCTGGCATGATACCTCTGAAACTCTGATCATCAGCATAATAGTGTACTAAGAATTCTTTCCTCTCCTGTTGGATGTTTTCCGTGAAGTGACAGGTTAGGGTGGCAGTCTCTCCGGACACCACAGACGGAATCGAACAGCGTATTTTGGGTTCTGAAATCAGAAAAAACATCAGACGAGGTGATATGAGATGACCAGGATCTGATAAGATGAGGCGAGAAAAGTGAAGAAAAGATAAGAGTAAGACTGACAAGATTTCTTAAGATAACTTTATTATATTTGAGGAGGGGGGAGGGGGGGTACAAACTGTTTGCAACTGACACGCTACATAATGAAAGTATAAACACATTGATGTGGGAATAGGTGAGAGCTGAGGGATGCGCGTGCGTGTGTGTGTGTGTGTGTGTGTGTGTGTGTGTGTGTGTGTGTGTCAAAAGGAGGTGAGGAGGGGGCGGGGAGGTCGATGGGGAGTAGTGCTGATAAATACCTTGCTCATGCTAATGGGATTATAACACAACACCTGTTCATGGTGAATAGTAAGAAATAAGAAATTTACTGAATTTCCAAATGTGGAACATTGCTTCGTGGTCTCATAAAAGCATGCCGAACACTCACTCATAATTATGGCTATACACACCCACTCCACCCATCTACATGCTCGCACACTCACACCTAACAACAGTGACCTGCCATCTATCACATATTGCAACACTATAAGTTACAACAGACCACCCCACATCACTGCACATCACAGCAGCAGCACAACAGCAGAAGTGCACAAAACTCCATCACATTCCAAACCAACAGATACCCAATAAGAAGCAACTTATTTCTGCTTAGTCTAGTGGTGGGACAGAAAAGTTACAACAACAATGCAAAGTATCAGCATCAGCATCGACAAGCCTTCCACACAAGCCTACAAGCCCCCCCCCCCCCCCCCCCACACACACACCACACACACACACACACCCTCCCCCCCCCCCCACACACACACACACATACACTGTCTTACATCTGCTTGTTCATCAGCCTAACAGACATTGGTACAACGCTATTCATTGTTTTGAGTTTCTTGGCAGTAAAGGCTCTAAGCCGTCGGCCTGATGGTAATTTCTGATAATACTGAGATAAATTGTGACATTCATAATACCAAAACCTTTTCTCACCATTCTACTCTCCTACAACACACTCAAACTTGCTTGCCTTTCACCCACACAACTTTACTGCCTTTGCTGACAATGCAGTTCAGCTTACTTTTGTTTTTTTTTACGGTCAGAGTGCCAAACCAGCACAGAAAAGAGAATGTCAGGACAGATTCAATAAAACTACGACAAACGATCTGCACAGTTTCAGAGCTGACTTGAAAAGAGCGTAGTCTGGACATGCAAAACAGTCGTTGGTTACATTTCGTAACAATAGCTGTAGTGTTTGACTCAAAATTCAATATACCATCAATGATGGTTCCCAGATATTTATATTCACTCACACGCTCCACAGTCTCGCTTCCAATCGCCAAGTCATTCACACTTACACCCTCTCTTCCAGAGCAAAATGGCCAAAAACAAGACGGAACTTCAATCTGTGCAAAGACAAGTTTCCTGGTAAATGGACTAGTAAAGGAATGGTCTGTCAGGAATCAGTATTTTCGAAAAGTGCTCGAGTAGTTCTAGACAGTCTACAATAAATACCTGTTTTCACTTGACTTGTCCATAATAGCAATGCAAACAGGACTATCAGCTCCATGTCTGAAATAAAATAGCACACACACACACACACACACACACACACACACACACACACACACACACACACACCATAATGATGATGATGATGATGATGATGATGACGACTGACACAAATCCTACTCTCTCATACCTACCTACATGTAAAATAAGGAATTTTGTAGTCAGTCAAGCTGTTTCTTGAAACACAGGCAATGCTTTCAGAATAAATTACCATTTACTTAATTTACTCGGGGACACATCACTCTATATACTCCGCATTTGTCTGTGTTTGACCATTCGAACGGTTATCTAAGAGGCCGTTTACACGCTTTAATTCACACCCACGTTCCCCGTTACTCTCTGATTTCCGCATACAGGACAGAAACCGAAAAAAGGGGAAAGACGGGGCATCCCCGCACGCGGTGAGGAATGTGTTGACAATCGTGTTGAGTTCGCCGGTGTATGGTAGTTTGCTTTGAATTGTCCTCTCACGGGTTTTTTTTTTTTTTTTTTTTTTCCCCTCAGCATTGGAGGGAAGGATCGTCCCACAAGGGCGTTCTGGGACACTGAAACTTCCCTCGGGGGGATGTTTTATGGTGGGGGGCAAACTGGGGTGTTACACCGGGTTCAACCGTGCAAGCGTTCAACCCTACAGCCGGCGTCGCTTTTAAAAGTGTAAACACACAAACCCTGTAAAACTTGATTAGAAAGTGTAAAGGGCCTCGTAGTGCCCAAATCCGACTGAAAACTGAACCTGTTAGCGGGTTACAAGGCCGGGATCTAAGCAGGTTTTGCAGTAGCCTTGAGACAATTGAGTAGGCTGACTGATTTGTCCCCGATCACTGATTACTACCATGTCTCCAAACTGGGGGAAGAACTCAACCACAAAACACCCTGATAATGACAGTAAATCAAACAGTCCCTAACGTCGTGTTTATCTAATTATACATATTATTTTGTAATGCCTACGCGGTCACTTTACATTAGCGTGACGCACGGCTTCGGCCTACTGCAGTGGAAAGCGGGCCGCTTGCACGACACGTACACCAAACCAGATCGATAGGCGGCTCTACAATGCGATCACACGACCAGCGAATGTATGCGAATAGAGGTTGTGACACATTTTCCTGAATTTAGATGCCTGACATACTTACAAACCTAAGTGAAACCGCTAGTCGGTCAGAAGGAAACGAACTCATTGCTGCTTACCAAAATGGCGGCTAACGGCCCAAACGAAGGTCACATTGACACACGGGGAATAATTTCCTCTTTGGTTTCAGCACAACGAAGTCCAGTTTGGGTTACAACATATGCACACGCACTCTTAAACTCGGCATCTGTTCCCATCAGATGAGGCGCCTCAGTGGATGGCGGCCGGGCCGAAACACAGCGTGGGGAAAAACCCGCTTTTTCGAAAATAAGTTGGAGCACACTCTTGGCACAGCGAATAACGATCGAGCCGCGCTACACAGATGCCGCGGGAGGGAAAACCTTTTCCTACGCCTTGTGTGTACATCCACAGCACGACGGATAGAGCTTCACTAGTCAAGGCAAAACTGACACGGCTGTGTTGTTATTCTGCAATCTGTGTGTGCAACCAGTGCACACAACTTTTTTATGTAAACTAGATCAGCCACACACACACACACACACACGTCATCTTATCTACGAGCGCGCTGTCTCTCTCTCTCTCTCTCTCTCTCGGGATATCCGAATGGTCGAGCACCGGACTTTCAAAGCGGTTTGTCACAGTGTCGCGAGTTCGAATCCCGGCTGGGGCGAAATATTTGTCCTGGCCATTTTCTCGCTGCCCTGTCATCCACACTGACGTGAAGAAAAAAGACGTGAAATTCCCAAACATCCACCCACCAACTGACCCTCTCTTTTTTTTTCAAGTCTTCAGTTTATCCTCACTCACTATTAAGGTTGTATTTTGCTTACATGCAATATCAATAGTGTGTGTGTGTGTGTGCGTGCGTGCGTGTGTGCGTGCGTGCGTGCGTGCGTGTGCGTGTGTGTGTGTGTGTGTGTATGTGTGCGCGTGCGTGCGTGTGCGTGCGTCAGTGTGTGTGTGTGTGTGTGTGTGTGTGTATGTGTGTGTGTGTGTGTGTGTGTGTGTGTGTGTTGTGTGTGTGTGTGTGTGTGTGTGTGCGTGTGCGTGTGTGTGTGTGTGCGTGTGTGTGCGCGCGCGCGTGTGTGTGTGTGTGTGTGTGTGTGTGTGTGTGTGTGTGCGTGTGTGTGCGCGCGCGCGTGTGTGTGTGTGTGTGTGTGTGTGTGTGTGTGTGTGTGTGTGTGTGTGTGTATTCCCTTGCTTACTTTTACTGACATCATCATCATCATCATCAACATCATCATCGTGTGTGTGTGTGTGTGTGTGTGTGTGTGTGTGTGTGTGTGTGTGTGTGTGTGTGTGTGTGTGTGTGTGAGAGAGAGAGAGAGAGAGAGAGAGAGAGACTGCATGCATTTAAAATCTACTGCACTCTAAGATTTCCTGTTGATACAATCAATCCGCTTAATTTCGGCTAAACCCAAAACATTTCCTGCTTATTGAAATACACGGAAGATCTTTTGAACAAGTTTCTGTGTCCCCAAGTCAAGAAATCGTGACTTCTCTCCGCTGTATCGCGCTATGCAGTATGAGTCTGCACGAACTGAGAATGCATAGATCCTAGTGGATGTCTAATATTTCAATCCTGTAGGGACTCTTGCTGTTGTTGTTGTTGTTTTCGTCAACACACACACACACACACACACAGCGTCCCAATCAGAATAATGATAATAAAAACAAAAACTTTAATTGGTTTGCAAGTGCACAAAATTTGATTTAGCTGGATCATGAAAACATTTATGTTCCATTGTGAATTTGCCGAAAGGTAGTCAATGTTGCTTGGGCGGATCTATTCATAATAATCAATAAACAAACCACACAAAAGTATAAAATTAGGTATAACACATTAAATCCCACCTTAAATATCACATCAGTACCATCACCCACGCACGCCCCCCCCCCACCCCCCCCCCCCCACACACACACACACACACGCACACGCACACGCACACACACGCACTAACCAACCTGATCAGCTAACAGCCATGGGCATGGCACCCTTGGATTTCCTATTTAGAATTGAGGATGCTGACTGTTGATGGTATAAAGCCAAGCTGATATCTTTTTGTGCGGCACTTCGGTGCGCGCAGTCGTCTACCTGAAGGAAGGGTTTCAAAGAATATATTTAAAACGTGGGTATTGTCGTTTCGAATGTTGGTGGCCTTGCCCGCGGCTCTCGCTGTGAAGAGGTCAGTGAGAGTTTGCTGTTTTGTTCCCACAATCTTACTGCACACATTCACAATGCCATTCAATCTGTTTTTCTCTTTCACACCCAGACAACCAAACCAGCAAACAAATGAAAAAGTAAGAACTGACTCTATAAAAGCTTTGTAACATGTTTCTAAAACACGGGAACTGACGAGATGGGCACGTAACTGATATAACATGTACATCCTCTGTATGCACTCAGATTTTCCTGATTTTTGTGTTATGTAGGTCAAGGTGCATGGCACGCGGTCTTAAAAAGAAACAAGCTGCCAGTGAAGCTGGGACTTTTTGCACAAAGCACAAAGCACAAGTGAGGCAAGCGGATTTGTGTGAACTGGCTCTCTAGCCTAAAGAGACAGAAGACGTGTACTACTCCAATAAGGCCTGAGAGGAAAGGATACATTCAAGTTTTCGGGGTTTTTTTTTTAACTCGTGTCAGGTGCGTGCCTTTGAATGGTCTGCTCATGGTAGTAATCGTTTCTAGATTGCAGCATTTTTAAAGGTGACTATGATGCCTGGTACTAACATAGAATTGTTCACCGCAATACGAACGGATGGTTATATTGATGCAATTTGCTCCTTTGATTGTATTTATCTTCTCAGCACTTTTCAAAATCCTCTGCTTTGTTGCTCCTGTTTGTAGACTGAACCGTAACAGTCTTGTGGCCCCATCTCTTCTTTTCTTACCAAACCTCTTCACCTCATCAACTTCATTCAGTTCACTGTCACTTAGTCCTGCTTCTTTTAGTATGGCTTTCACTGTGTTTTCTTCATCCTCATATATCGCTCCGGTGCCTTTCGCTTTACTTTCTGGTACGTTGGAAATGACCAGGTGCAAGTTTCTGTCTTCCGGCTCGACTTCCTTTTCTTTTAAATCACCTTCCTGCCGAGACGGTGTGGAGGGTTTCGTAGAAGGCTTTCCACTGGGTGACTGACTGACGTCACTTTTTCGGTCTGTGCTCTGGCGAGAGTTCGCGAGACTTACCGAGGATGGCTCTTCCGGCTCGACTTCATTTTCTTTTAAATCACCTTCCTGCCGAGGCGGTGTGGAGTGTTTAGTAGAAGGCTTTCCACTGGGTGACTGACTGGCGTCACTTTTTCGGTCTGTGCTCTGGCGAGAGTTCGCGAGACTTACCGAGGATGGCTCTTCCGGCTCGACTTCATTTTCATCTAATTCACCTTCCTGCCGAGGCGGTGTGGAGGGTTTAGTAGAAGGCTTTCCATTGGGTGACTGACTGACGTCACTTTTTCGGTCTGTGCTCTGGCGAGAGTTCGCGAGACTTACCGATGACGGTTCTCCGCTGGGTGCTTCAGCGTCGGTGACACCAGATTTTGGTTGTGTCTCACTTGGAGGTGCAATGGCTCTCCTGGAAGGTAGAGCTTCCTTGCCTTCTGTTGTGGCTGCTGGAAGAAGAACTACAGGGACGCTTCGTAAGAAAGGAAACAAACCTGCCTTCACGCTTTCCTCACTTTTCTCACTGGATCGCACAGTTACGACCACTACACACTGGTGTTCACGAACCTGTTTGAGGAACGAAGACCATGCGCGTTCGGTAACATTAGGATCGTTCGTAATACCTTCCCCCATCAAAATGAGGTATTTCGTTTCATGGTCTTCTGCGTACTGAGACCAGCCTCTGAGGTTCTGTAACTGTATCTGTGTATACCCACTGTCCGCGCAATATCGCAGAAGGTCTTGGCCAGTCTTTGTCTTTTCAATTTGCTCAGGCCCCGCAATGAGTACAACCCCTGTTTCATCTAACACTTTGAGCGCTTGGCCGACAGGAGTTGTGTCAAAAGTAGTGGCAGTAGTTTCGTCGAGCATTGGTGATTGTTCTTCCTTCACGGCAGCTCCTTTCCCGTCTAAGGATTTGGAAAAGCACAACCCGCACTCTTCGCTTCTGCAGCTTGCTCGACGTCGTTTGCTACAAAAGAACCAATAATTATCGTCTGAGAATTGTTGTTGTTATTATTATTATTATTATATCATTATTATTATTATTTCATAATATTGCTACTAATACTTAACACACACACACACACACACACACACACACACACACACACACACACACACACACACACACACACACACTATTTTACAACAAGGAGGAACGGCCCCGTCCTACAAAGTTGTTTCTCCAAATTTCATTTTATTTTGTCTGTTTTGTTGTTATTGTTGCCGGTTCTCCCCTCTCCATGTTCTACCAATGACACTAGATCCTCTACGACCTCGACCGATTAGTCACGTGACTGGGGGTGGGGCCGGGTGGGGGGAGAGCGAGAGAGAGAGAGAGAGAGAGGAGAGAGAGAGAGAGAGAGTGGGTGGGTGGGTGTTCAGGAGTTTGACGTCCTTTTCCACCACGTAAGGGTGATATCAAAGACGGGGCAACGAGAGAAAGGCCAGCACAAATATTTGGCCCAAGCCGGGATTCGAACTCTCGACCCGAGCATTGAAAGTCCAACGCTCTACCATTCGGCTACCCTGGCTCCCCAGAGAGAGAGAGAGAGAGAGAGAGGTCAGTTCCGTGAACTAAACATTTGACGTCAGCCTCAGGCAGGTCGTCATACACAGACGGAGAGATGACGTCAGTTCCGCGAACTAAACATTTTGACGTCAGCCTCTAGCACTGCGATCGTCTGAGGAAGCTTGTTTATGTCTTGTGATTTCCCTGTTGGCTTTGTGGCTTCCCCGATTGAATTATTTTTCACATGAAATCTGGTAGATCTAGAGGGCTGGTGAAATGTCGGAGGCAGTGACGATACTTGCTTATTTTGTCTGGGAACTAAGCGTTTGACGTCAGCTTCACACTGGTGGTATGACAGATGGTGCTTGTGCATGTCTTGTAATTTCCCTGTTGCTTTTGTGACTTCCCTGGCTGAATTGATTTTTACATAAAATCTGGAAGATCTAGAGGGCTGGTGAAACATGGACTAGAATACCTTGTATTGTACTTATGAAATCGAAAATTTGGAACTCTTTTGACCGGTGCTTTTCGCAGAAACTTGAAAAAGTTATGTTTATCTAAAAGTTCAGTTCCTGTCATATGTGCAGTTGTCACACTAGACAAAAACGCCGGGATGATAAGTAATTTGCAGTAGTCTTTTCATAGATATTTGATCTTATGTGCAAACCACCCCTACCTCGAAAATATTTTTTTTACACAAAACCAGTCAGAGCTACAGAGCTGTAGCACGAATACAGGCAGTGTGATTCCAAAGTCTAGAAAATGAAGGAATTTGAACAACTTTTTCGAAAAAATTCGTAACACGACCGATTTTTTAAAATCGGCGATAACTCTTCTGAAAATGCGGCAGGCTAAAAATCGTGAAAGGTAGCTCTGGAGAAGGTGATTTCCCATTTCATCTCAAAGTAAAAAGGCCTCCATCGAGGTGGTTTAGGAGATAGCCATCATTACATCCGTCCACACACACACACACACACACACACACACACACACACACACACACACACACACACACACACACGTCTCACAACTCCCGCCAAAAAGAACGCAGCAGCATAGTGTGCACGTCAAGTGTCTATGACGCAGGTTTCGTTACGTCACTCTGTGCGTGAAAGTATTATTGTGTGGAGAAACGTCACAGTCTTGTTTTGTATCACTGAAACTTGCTGCTGCGCGCAGCAAAATCTGCCCCGTCTCATAAAGTTGTTTCTCTATAGAGAAACAACTTAAAAACATAATAAGCAGAACAAATATCAAGGCAGCACATGCTGAACCCAGTAATTAAAATCGAACAAATAGGGGCAACCGACTCAATCGGGAAATCTAGAGGGGGGGGGGGAGGGCACTCTTCATCAAATGAGAGTACTCCGGGCATGCATAGACACTTAACTAACGTATGCCGCTACAAGTATACTCTTGGTGGTCACCCCATAATCCAGATGGATTTACGGATGGTTGGTAAACAGATGAAGGTGGATGGATGGGTGGTTGGTTGGTGAATGAATGGTGGTTTGGTGGATGGATGAATGGTTGGTGGATTCATGAAAAGTGTATGAAGTTAATGATCTACTGGTTAATTCATTGTCTGGTTAATTCTTACCGCCAGCAGAAGGCCACGACGGGAGCAGCTGCAAGAACAACCAGAACTAGCGCCACCACAGCGATCACCTCCGTGTTGTCATCTGGAAAATAAGTAAATAGAGAACTGATAATAAAGCAATGATCTGTTATATAGCGAGATATAAAATCACTACTTTGGAAAACTTTAGTTTTGCGTATTTTGTTTAAACTATTCTTAGAAATCGAGTCGCTTTTCGAAGAACAATCAGGTGGAGTTTGAAACCATACCCTGTTAAATACCATCCTGTTTCAAGATTCGAGTGAAAAAATAAGTATTCCTAGTATAGGTCTGTACAGATATTTACATGAACTTAAAAAACCAAAATGTTGGGCCGGCTCAGTAGACGACATCGTACCAGATCAAATGCTATCATAAAAGTTTGAATTATTATGCTTAGCTACAAATCAGTCACATGTAATTTTTAGCTACTTGCCTTCAGGTTCACCCTCTGTAGGTACTGTTGTTGAAGATGTTTGATCGGTAGCTGGAGAGTGAAAACGGTGAGAGATGTTGGGAAAGTTTGTAGTTGCATAAAAAATCTATATTGATTTTATCACTGTGAATTTTTTTTTTTAATCAGGATATTCTAGTAAAGTTAAACACTTAGCTATGCACCAGAGGAGATATTTGAGACATAAACGTTTTACTCTCACTAAAAAAATCGACATCAGGACACACACACACACACACACACACACACACACACACACACACACACACACACACACACACACACACACACACGTACCTTTCAAAGTGAAGTAGCAATTTTTAGTACGAGTGGGATCAGAAGGTAGCTGTTGACACTGGTATTTTCCCAAATTTTCCTCTGTTGCTGCTGGTATTTTTAAAGTAAATGTTGTGTTGTCCAGTTTCCCATACTCGTATCCGGGTTCCCGTTTACATTCCGGCTGGTCTGAGTTCTCGTCGGTGTGCCAGTAGCAGTAGATTATTTCTGGAAAAAAAATGAGGAACATTAAAGAGACGAAATAATTGTACACATTTAAATTGCACAACTTCAGGGTAGAAATATTTACCAGCACTGCAATCTAGATAAGATAAGATAAGAATATAAGAAGATGAGATAGGAAGATAAGATAAAAAGATAAGAAGAATAACTTTATTAATCCCCTCAGGGAAATTGTGGTGTACAATTGAATTCTTGATCACATAATACACAATAAAACTATTATGACACAAGACCAACATCTCCATGCAGAAATCACCCATGCACCCACACACTCGTCCGTTCGTCCACCCATCACATATGCACCCACACACTTAGCCATAGTCATACACTCTATCCATGCATGCCTCCATGCCACACACCACAAAGTGAAATAACCTGCACACATAATACATACTACATAGTGAAACTATTATCATTACATTATTAAAACAAATCTACAATTCAGGGGATACTACTACAGATCATCATAAGCACTGATAGGTGGACGCCTATGTAATTTACACCATGCATCCACACACTCTTCACTCATACACCTTTTTTTTTTTTCTTTCTCTTTTGACCCTCATTTGCATGCATGGATGCATCAGATATGAGTTTGATTCTCAGCTTGTTTTTGGTGTTTTGTTTTGTTTTTTTTTTTTTTGTTTTTTTTGGTTGTTGTTGTTGTTGTTGACTTTGGTCGTGCATCCATTCTTCATTGGCTTTTTTTTCCAAAGCAGTAATTATATTTCTTCTCGTACATTTCCTTCCGGGGAAAAACTATTACAATGAAATTTTTGTGTTCAGGTCGGCCATATTCATTATACTCATATAAACTGAGATGTTTAATTAGTATATATGACGTTTGTTATTCTTCTAATGTGTGTGTGTGTGTGTGTGTGTGTGTGTGTGTGTGTGTGTGTGTGTGTGTGTGTGTGTGTGTGTGTGTGTGTGTGTGTGTGTCTGAGAGAGAGAGAGAGAGAGAGAGAGAACAACTTAACAATACAAACTACGTAAACGTAGCTCTGATTCAAGCATACCGACAATATCCACCGGTGTGCCGTACTTGAACTTACTAATGCGCATTTTAGCAACTCATACACCCATCAAATACACTCATGGCAGTAATACTGTTATGAATTTCATGATTAAGAAGAAAACTATAATTCAAAACATATACTTCAGTCCATCATAAAAACCAAATCTCCACATAAAATCAACCATACTTTACACACTCATCTGTTCATCCACATAACACATGCGCACAAACACTCAGCCATAGTCGTACACTCTACACTTGCATACCTCCACGCCACACATCACCTGGTGACATACATTCTAGCGCACCAATCATCATGTCTCATAATTTCAGACATAATATAAAAACAACTAAAACTGTTAAAATACATTGAGGACAGATCACATGGCCCTGAGCATCACAACCATACCAGGGGTTATATAACTTCGTCAGCACATTGTACAGCAGCAACAGGTAGCGGACGGCACGCTCTGAAGACAAACAAAGACCTACAGTTATCTGATCAAAGCTACGTTATCATCGTGTCATTAAACGCTTTAACAGCTTAGATAACCAATATCATTTCCTTCTTAATTCCTGCTTGTGCTGTCCACTACCTAGTTGCCCCGTTTCCAAATGTGCTGGGAAAGAGCGTCAAACACCCAACCACCCTCCTTCCGGAATCCAAACGGGGACATTGCATTGGCTAAATTAGTATGATCAGACAGAATTTATGCACTAAGTGAAACATTTTACACAAACCGGGCAAACACACAAAAAATACCTTTATTAAAAGACCCATTATTAAAATAATGGAGAACTAGGAATTCTCTCCTCCCCTGTTGGATGTTTTCTGTGAAGTGGCAGGTTAGGGTGGCAGTATGTCCGGACACCACAGATGGAATCGAGCAGTGTACGTCGGATGCTAAGATCAGACGAGGTGATATGAGGGATCAGATAAGATGAAATATGAAAAGACATGATGAAGTACGACTGAAAAAATTCGGTAAGATAAGGTAAAGAGGTAAGATATTTGTCCGGCATGGCGCCAAGGAATCTGCTTTCAGTTGACACAATAAATACAACTAATACAAATACATTGATGGGGGAAAGAAGAGAGCCGAGGAACGTAATGAAGGAATGGTCTGTCAGAAAACAGATTTTTCGAAAAGTGCTGGAAGAGTTCTAGACGCTCTACAATAAATACCTGTTTTCACTTGACTTGTCGAAAAGAGCAATGCAAACAAGAATATCAGCGCCATATCTGAAATCAAAACGTACACACACACACACACACACACACACACACACACACACACACACACACACACACACACACACACACAAAGTGCCCAAATCCTTCACGTGAAAATTCCTGTCTAAAACTGCTATGTCACCGACAGGTGTGTAGCCTATTGTCATGGGATAAGTAGCTTCGGCAGTCCACTGACTGTCATTAGTACATTCCTACGCGGGTACTGCAGTGATGTTATGGGGTACGGAAATCATGTGTGGTTCAGTGTGTACTGACATCTTCATTGCGGGAAAGGAGTATAAATCATGTTTTGTGAAACAGAGAAGCAGCCAGACGACAACGACCAAGGTTACATCTTTCTAGTAGTGCTTGGCTTTAGGTTACCGTGACCGGAACCAGACCTAACTCAAAGAGCGATATGTGGCTCTGCAATGCGATCACACGACCAGCGAATGTGGCACAACAAAGGTTTCGGCACATTTCCCTAATTCAAACTGCTCACATGCTTATAAAGAGAAGTGAAAGCGCTTTAAGTCCTGCGATCGTGCAGTCTTGCGCAGTGCGTGCAGTATTCTCGCTGACCACTCACATCCACTCAACAAAGAATTTAAGCTACTTCCCTCAGGCAGACGATATCGATGTGTTAAGTGCAATAAGAACAGATTTAACCAGTGTGTGTGTGTGTGTGTGTGTGTGTGTGTGTGTGTGTGTGCGGCGGTGGGAGGGGTGATGGGGATGGGAATGGAGTGATATTTATAGTGGTCTTAGCTTTGCGATTTGCGGCAATTCTTACTTAAGTCGAGGCTTATGGTCACGGTTTAGTTTAACGTAAACTAAACCACAAATAACTATCTTAACGTGATTTGGGTTAAACGCATTCTTATACGGTGATTATGATTGTATTATTTGCATGCTTTTCATGTTTAATGTGTATGTTCTACGCGTGTTGCAAAGCAATTTTCTCGATTCGGGGACAAATAATATTGACTTGACTTGACTTGACTGCTGTCGTGAGGAAAACAAGACTGACTCATTGTAGCTTACCAAAATGGCGGACACTGGGGCAAAACGCAGCTGGGTCACAGTGGGGGAATACTGAATTTCCTCGTTGGTTTCGGTTAGGTTACAGCACATACACAAACTCCTAAACTCGCCTTCAGCTCCAATTAGTTGATCGGTCGAAATACAGCGTAGGGAAACACCGCCTTCCCGAAAATAACTTATTATGAGACAATTCAGTAGGCTGACTGATTTGTCCCCGATCACTGATTACTACCATGCCTCCAAACTGGGGGGGGGGGGAGGACTCAATCCCAAAACACCCTGATAATGACAGTAAATCA
Organism: Batillaria attramentaria; assembly: GCA_018292915.2. Lineage (NCBI taxonomy): Eukaryota > Metazoa > Mollusca > Gastropoda > Batillariidae > Batillaria > Batillaria attramentaria. The sequence goes on along the minus strand of JACVVK020000471.1, from coordinate 295,724 downwards.
AACAGTCCCTAACGTCGTGTTTATCTAATTATGCATATTATTTTGTAAAGCCTACGCGGTCACTTTACATTAGCGTGACGCACGGCTTCGGCCTACTGCAGTGTATGTCGACTGTTGTGGAAAGCGGGTGGCTTGCACTACTTGTTAACCAGACCAGAGCGATAGGCGGCTGTACAATGCGATCACACGACCAGCGAATGTGTGCCAACAGAGGTTGTGACACATTTTCCTGAATTAAAATTTGCTGACATGCTTGCAAACCTAAGTGAAACCGCTAGTCCTGCTGTCAGAAGGAAACGAACTCATTGTTGCTTACCAAAATGGCGGCTGCCGGTCACACTCACTGAGAATAATTTCCTCGTTGGTTTCGGCACAATGAAGTCCAGACTTCCAATGAAGTCCAGTCCAGTGAAGCCCGATGGTACAGAGTTGAACCCGCTCTTCATAGATGCGGCGGAGGGAAATCTAAATTCCCTTTTTGTCGGGAAAACTGCACGACGGATAGACGCTTCAAGGCAAAACACGGCTGTGTCTTGACATTGTACATTCCGTGTGTGCAGCATGTAAACAAATGTTCATGTGACCTTGATCAGCGGCACACCTCTCTCTCTCTCTCTCTCTCTCTCCTGACAGCACACTGAGTTAACACAAACAAAAGCACACTGAAAAACACAAACAAACAATAACAACAACAAAAAAAAAAAAACATTCACACCTCTGCTTCATGTACGGTCAAGACAGATTTCTATAAAAGTTACATAAAACAATAAAACAAGAAAACAGGTAAAAGTAAACATGTGAACGGCAAAAACAAAAATAAATTAAATCACATTTAATTTTAGAGGACTTTCTTTGATATTTTGTTTCACACTCAGTTATTCCCCTGTAACCACGGATAAACAGCAGTTGGTCAGTTTTTGTGCCAGTCCCCGAGAAACTGACAGAGTGTTTCATCATACTATACTATCATAATATGTGTGCGTTTTATCCCACATATTTTGAGTTAGTTCCATACTCTTCACAAAATCATTAGAATAGTGTGCGCGGATGCGCGCGCGTGTGATTTACAATGCATGTCATTTCAATTGTTATTTTTGTCATTACTTGAATGTAGTATGTTCGGTATGTCATTGTTAGTGTATCCAGCTCAGTACATTTACTTCCAAACAAACAATAAATTGACCAAACAAACAATAAATTGACCAAACAAACAATAAATTGACACCGTAAATTCCTTTCGCAAGACAAACCTATTTAATGATGACAATTGTGCTTAGGACAAGTCAGTTTCGGAGCTTAGTTAGAAGGCCATGGAAGTAAAGTCGCTGAAACTGTAAGACTGGGGGTTCGTTGAATATGTGCATACATTTCCTCGTTTAGGGCGACAAAAGCAGTGGGCATTTTTGGGAAATGTCATGACCCCAGATCGCAAATACAGAGCCAAGAATCAAAACCTCGCAAAACCAAAGTCGGCGGTGTCACCTAGAGTTGGTCACAGCATAACAAGGACCTGGAAATACGAGGTGTATTGACAGAAGAGAATTAGCCATCCATGATTGCAAGCATGTTTACGGTGTTCATTTCACAATTTTGCATGCCATATCAGCCAAATCAGTGTTTCGGCCGGTGAAGTGTGTTTGTTTGACTGAAGTATTCAGCGGAGTTTTTGGTATTACTAAATCACTCATTCGTGACCACTACGTCCGCATCAATCCGAAACCTTTCAATGGTTTCCCCCAGAGATACCTACAATTGAAAACTTTGTGGTCCCCTCCGCCCCCACCCTCCCCTTCCTCACACACACGCCTCCTCACCACACACACACACACACACACACACACACACACACACACTGCCAAATCAGAAAACCCCTGTCAAGATTTCACAGGGAAGCAAATTGTTCAGGCAAAACAACTTTCAGGGAAGTTATTATCCCTAACGAGACATAGGACATAGGACGCAATCGTTTAGAGTTGATGCGGAAGACAGTGAAGTGGTGTGCTCAGTGTAACGCTCCTGTCGATACAAGCTGACGTCTCCTACTTGTATTGTGATCTGCATCACGTATCGGATGACTGACAATGTCCGCAGGGTTTCGAGAAATAAGTTTGATTTCTGCCTTAATGTGGATGCATCTGGCGACAAGCACTGCACAAGAATGTAAGTTTCTGTCTGTGAAAATAAGGGTTTTTAAATGATAAAATCTCAGAATATAGCTATAGTACTAAATAGTGCCCAAACTTTGTCTGCATGCGTACGAGCGAGAAACAAACATTATTTCACATGAATAATGCAACGTTATTTCATTGTTACTGTCTGAAAAGCCTGAAGACCTCCCCCCCCCATCCCCCCACCCCCACCCCCACCCCCGGGCCTCTCTCTCTCTCTCTCTCTCTCTCTCTCTCTCTCTCTCTCTCTCTCTCTCTCTCTCGCTGTCATTTGCTCGCGCGCGCGCGTGTGTTTGTGAATATAATCCTTGAGGTGTTTTGTGTTCCAGGCGACTTCACGTTCAACATCCCAAGTCTGATTGGCTCGGTGCTGAACGTTGAGGAAAAGTCGAATGTCTCATTTAACTTTACCTTTGGTTCCACGTTATGCCGCATCGCGGACAGTCACGTGATCACCGTGACGAAACTGGATGATAGTAAGAGTAAACATACTGTATGCAAAATACTGCATGTAAACAGCCAGTGCCGAACATCGCCGCCATGCAGGTGTTTAACACATTCGGGCTTGTACAGAGTGAACAAAGTGTTTGACAGGACGGACATCACCACGTGGATACTATGGGAGGGAAAAACACACAGACAGAAGATATTCAACATTTCAAGTACTCTCTCTCTCTCTCTCTCTCTCTCTCTCTCTCTCTCTCTCAAAATATGGGGTTTCATTAGCATAAAAATGGTCCTTTTTCTCCATATATACAAGTAGTTTGTGTACAGTGCCAGTTTGTAGAGCTACCACGGTGCAGGCGTCCAAGTTCTACGATATTAAACACTACCAATATAGCCCTGAACGATTGTTGGGCGTGTTGTCTGGCCTTTAAGTGAAGTTTATTTTGTTTGTGAAGCACGTTTCCCTTCGTAACTCGCTGCCTGCTATAGTGGGACAACAGCCTACTCTGTCATATTTCAAATCAGAGCTAAAACGTATCTGTTTCAACTTGCCTTCTACTGATTCATGTAACCGTGGTGCCGGCGGTTTTAGGTTGTGTTCTATGTGCTTGTGAGTGATGTGTGAATATGCAAATGAGTTAATTTATTTTCAAGAATCGTGACTTCTTCTTCTTCTTCTTCTTCTCATTATTGTTATTATTATTATTGAAAACATTTCTCCGCGTGGCTACACAATTTAGTTAGAATACGCTTGTAGTGATCGATGCACGCTCTATTCACCATATTATTTTTTTTTATAGAGCTGGAAGTGACCACTGAGCCCCCCCTTTCAAGTTCAGATGTGACAACACATGCAGACTTTGACAGGTAATTTAACGGTTGTCCACCAGAAACCATACATTACACAGAACAAAGACTAAAATAATTAATCTCATATGAAATTTTGTTTTCTGTGTTCTTACATTTCGGCAGAATTTGCTTAAATTGTTATATCATGATTATGTCGAAATTAGACAACAGCAATGGTGATCAGAAAGGTGGAAATATCAATTCAGAGCTAGCTTGGCTTATTTAGTAAAAAAAAAAAAAAAAAAATCACGTTGGCAGTGTTGTTACTATTGCTACTGTTGCTATGTGTTGTTACTGTTGCTATTGTTGCTGAGATGGTGATATTAACGATGTGGATTTCCGTGTATGACTAATCAGCACAGTGACCGTTGCCCCGCGTGACCTGACGACGAGGGACCAGTCGGACAATGGGACGGGAAAGGAAACGAGGCGTGGACAGAATGGTGAGAATGACAAAGAGGAAAATGATAAACATGTATGAATGTGCCAAGTATCATTCGTAATTAGGCATAGAGTTGTTTTGCTGCGTGTATTTTATTCTTCCTGCTCTTTCTGTTTGTTTTCTTTATTTTTCTTTTTTCTTTTTCTTTTTTTCAAATTGAAAAATAATCCCAAACTAAAGATGATTTCATTGGCTAGATATATATATATATATTTTATAGTCCCCCCCTCTCCACCCACCCTCCCCCTTTCCCAAGGGCAACAACCTTCATGTGGTGGGGGAATGGGAGGGGGAAGGGGGCATATGTGGTCCATGAACGCTGTGGGCTGCGCTGAATAGGGTTACCAATAGTTTATATTCTTCTACTCAGCGGTTGACTGTGCCGACAAGTCTCTCGCTCTTTGTGTTAGTTGCGTCAGAGTGTACCCTTCTGTTGGCTCAGTCCCAACCTTTGTGTTGTCTCACTGTGCATGTGTCTGAGTGGTGAGATGCCAGATACCGTCAAGAAAGCTCATGACGATAACATGAGCACAAATGTTGTAAGGGACTTGGCTTTTGTTTGAACCGTCCACCTATATCGTGGATACGCTAAAAGCGTTTGCTTTTAAAGACGATATAATGGTGTTCCTATACTGACAACGTTTTTTGTGTCACTGAAAAATTCACTTCACTATATTTCTGTTTTTTCAACAGAGGAGAGCTCCGAAGATGACACCACCACCGCCACGTTAGCCGCTGCGTTTTCCGTGGCCATCTGCGTGGTTGTGGCTATCTTCGTTTACAGCAGATTCCGAAAAAGGAATAAAGGTTTGTCACATTTTTTTCCACTGACATTTGCGCCGTCTTTAATACCACCCTTAGTTGGGTTTTACTACCTAGTTGAAACTGATATTTGTTTTCTACGCATTATGTAACCGGGAATTCGATAAATTGCCATGGAGGTGCAGAGTCTCCTGCATCTGCATGTCCTAGGCTTATACTGCCCCGTTGATCAGTTTGAATCATTTGTCCAACGTTACATTTTTGTGGGGTTTTGTTTGTTTGTTTGTTTCTTTCTTTTTGTTTTGTTTTGTTTTGGGTTTTGTTTTTTGTTTTTGTTTTTTTTGTTTTGTTTGTTTGGTTTTTTGGGGTTTTTTGTTTGTTTGTTGTTGGGTTTTTTGGTTGTTGTTTTTTGTTGTTTTTTGTTTTTTTGTTGTTGTTGTTTTTTTTTTTTTTTGGGGGGGGGGGTCTTCACATAGTGCAGGCACACTCAGCCGCGAATTAGTCTTTGGTGCTTGCGCGGCTTCAGCGCCCCCCCCCCCCCCCCCAAAAAAAAATCCTAACTCACTCACCCTTCGTTTGTGGGAAAAGGACAAACCATCAAACACACACCCGCCTCCAATCACTTTTGAGCTTTATGGTACTATCTAAAGTACACAATTCACAAGCAGATGAAAGATTGAACTAGTTTAAACAAATGTCAAAAAAGTCGCTTTTCTGAATCACTAAGCTTTCTTTTTCACGACCGTAAATTTCTCATTGTTCTTGATATCATTTACTGTCCTTGTATTTCAGGCAAGCGACCAGGGTAAGTAACTTTACAAACTCTGTCATGGCGAATAAAATTGCATTCAATCAAGTGTTATTGCACTGTACATTTTCAAAATGTTGATTTAATTTGCAGATTCGAAAAAGCTAATTGTTATAAGTATTAGCACAAACCGCATGTACCGGGTCATTCTGAAGTAGTCTGACTTCTAATGCTCGGGTCGTGAGTACGAATCGGCTGGGGCCAAATATTTGTGCTGGCTTTTTCATCGTTGCCCCGTCTTTGATATCACACATATTAGGTGGAAAAGGACGTTAAACCCCCAAACACCCACCCACCCCCACTCTGAAGTAGTCTTTTATCTCCATTTCATTTCCCCACGAAATGTTACTTCTTTCTCATTTTGATTTCGTTTTGCTATAGAACTTGCCACGAGATACCCGATGAAGGTCAAGGAGTCACGTGCCAGAGAGGTAATATTCAGTAATTGTCAAACATTGTACTACTGGAAATCAGACGATAACAACAGCTACACTAACAATATCAGAAAAGCAAACAAACAAAGAGAACAGCAAAAAATAATGTCAGGTATGTATATGGGGAGGGCAATGCAAGTTCGCTGTTGTTGTTGTTGTTGTTGTTTGTGAACATGCATTTTTGCTCTTATTTGTCTTTTGTTGTTGGTGGTGGTGGTGGCGGTGGTGTTCAAAATGTAGACACATTAAATGCATCGACAGATTTGTACAATCAGAGCTAAAAAAATGTTAACTTCTATATGACAGACAGACATACAGGCAAACAGAGAGACAGACAGACAAGGACACAGACTGACAGACAGACAGACAGAAAAAAGGAGACTCTACAAATGCCTAATCAATAATGTTTGTACGTAACTGTTTTTTTATCAGCAGAGAGATTCGACGAATCTAACATACAAACAAGGCCGAAAATGTCGCTGCCAAAGGCTGAAACACAGGAATCACAGAACAGGACACGATCCGATACATTGTCCCAGCATGTGTACTCCGAGATTGACAGGACTGTGTCCGTGTACTCACTAGGTGCGTGTGTGTGTGTGTGTGTGCGTGCGTGCGTGCGTGCGTGCGTGCGTGCGTGCGTGCGTGCGTGCGTGCGTGCGTGCGTGCGTGCGTGTGTGTGTGTGTGTGTGTGTGCGTGTGTGTGTGTGTGTGTGTGTGTGTGTGTGTGTGTGTGTGTGTGTGTGTGTGTGCGTGTGTGTGTGTGTGTGTGTGTGTGTGTGTGTGTGTGTGTGTGTGTGTGTGAGAGAGAGAGAGAGAGAGAGAGAGAGAGAGAGAGAGACAGAGAGAGACAGAGACAGAGAGAGAGAGATCTACACCTTGTTGTCATGTTAGGGATTAAACCCTGAACCTTCCAAGCACACGCCTACTGCTAAGGTAGTTGAGCAAACCAACTTTTCCAAATCCAGACAAAAACGTACGTGCCCATAACTTTGTACAAAAAAACTCGTTTAATCAAATGTAGGTTCGGAGGTTTCATTTTTTTTATTTTATTTTTTTTTTTGCGTAAATTTGCAGCGAAGGTTGTGGAAGAAGAACAACCATCAGATGACGGAGAGCAAGCAGAGATGATTGTCAACACTGCCTACGAGGGAGGAAACGTTTCTGTGGAACACAACACCACTGACGGAAATGACGCCTCCGACTGTTCACTGCGACTCTTGCAGGACAATGGTTCTTTGGAAGACAGCGCTTCTTCGGCTTCAGCTCTTGTTTCAAACGGTTAGAAAAGACTTCTTTATAATCACGCATTAGGACTTACTTTTTGCGTCAGGCCTTTGGTGTCTGAACAACAGTTGTTCAGTGTGTGTATTTGCATCAGTGAGAGTCCCTCCATCCCTTCCAATCAACACACACACACACCCTATGAGCGTGCTCGTTTGTTGATACTCCTTACAGTTCCGCTTTGGATGACAGAGTAATTTCAATGATCGGCTGATTGATTGATTGATTGATTGATTGATTGATTGATTGATTGATTGATTGATTGATTGATTGATTGATGGATGGATGGACGGACGGACGGACGGACGGACGGACGGACGGACGGATTGATTGATTGATTGATTGATTGATTGATTGATTGATTAATTGATTGATTGATTGATGGATTAATGGATTGATTGATCTTTGCCATAACTTTTCTTTCTCTCTTTGCTGGGATCTGTAGGTGTAAAACTTCACTGATTTACATGCTCAGTTTTCTCGCCTGCAGCATCCACAGTCTTACTGGCTGCTTTTCGTATCTTAATAAAGTGGCAGAAGTTTTAAAAGAATGAACATCTTTGTTGTAATACAGCAGCTGAATCCGGAGCCGCCACTGGTGACTGCATTCCTGTCACGGACTTACCCAAGCTGACGACAAGGCAGATGGAACAGGGAGCAGAACACAATGGTAAGTGTTGATGTGAGATAATTATTATCTACTGATAAAATTAGAACATCTGTCAGACTGGTCGAGTGCTACACTTTATCATAAAAAAAGAAAAGAAGGCTTTTTTGGTACAGAAATTATGTGGGTTTTTTTTTTTTTTTTTTTTTTGGGGGGGGGGGTATTTTCAGCATCTTTTCATGAAAGGTATTGATATATGTCTCAGTTCAGTGTCTGAACATTTTTAATTTTTAATTTTGGGCCCCTTAATGCTGAGGACTCCTTATCAATGCACAGCGTTATCAAACTATGGTGACACTTAATTCTTTTTTCTTAGTTCTTTTAGTTCTAATTTTGCTATAAGGTACTCTCTCTCTCTCTCTCTCTCTCTCTCTCTCTCTCTCTCTCTCTCTCTCTCTCTCCCTCTCTCTCTCTCTGTGGTGTAGCAACGGCACGTTTTAATATTGCCATGAATATGCCCGTAACTTCTTAAAATAAAGGTTCTTGTTCTTGTTCTTGTTCTTGTAACCTCAGACTTTTGTTTCATTTTCAGCCGCCGAGTCCGGTGCCGCAAACGGAGACTACATTGCTATTAACGACATCCCAGAGCTCACAGTTCTCAAGTGAGAGAGGGGAACTCATTCGCACAAACCGAAATGTGTACAGATTTGGCTCATATCATGCTTGTTCTTACCTTTGTACCCACCAACCCATTCTTACACACACACACACACACACACACACACACACACACACACACACACACACACACACACACACACACAGAGGGAGGGAGGGACAAAAGTGTACAGTGTATAGCGTAGAAATATTGAGGACATTTGATTGTATTGTGGAAATTCTGCACGCAGAAATTATGACCCAGTGAGCAGTGACAGGGAAATCTGAACACTTTTAACTGTTGACTTGGATGAATGTGTCAATGTTCAGGTCAGACCTGACAGTAAGTACAACGGTGACAAGTACTGTAATTGTTATTTCCGGCTAGAGCTTAACTTTGTGGATTGTTGCTGTAACTATGAGTTGGAAGTTGATCCCTACCGCTGCCTTGTTTAGATATTGATGATGATGATGATGACGATGATGATGGTGAATGTGTACAGTCCCTTTCATCTGTCCTGTCTATGTTATCATTTCACTCCATCGCCATCTTGTGAAATGTTTCCACTTGTAAAATATTCCCATCAAAAGGAAACAGTTTTTAATAGATGGTCTGATAGTGTAACAGATGTATAATACGACACCACACAAATTCTTAGTGTGAACACACATTGTAATAAAGTTATGTTAATTACCACCCCCCCCCCCCCCGCAAAAAAAGATGTTTTTTTCATTTTACTGCATTGCACTGTAGATAAACAGATCACGTGATCAGAAACACATGTACCACACGACACTACACACAGTAGAACCAACCCCCCCCCCCCCCCCCATGCCCCTCCCCTCCCCACTATCCATCTCTGCATGCCACCTGGAAAAAATCGGTGTGTGTGTGTGTGTGTGTGTGTGTGTGTGTGTGTGTGTGTGTGTGTGTGTGTGTGTGTGTGTGCCGATGTGTGTGTTGTACGTTATATACGTTTTTTATATGTTATGTGTAGTTTATGTACGCGCCCTGAGCTCTTGTGAGATGGGGCGCCACAAATACCCTTCATTATTATTATTATTGCAGTAATTTTCATTGTACATAGTGCACTGCAGAGAAACAGATCACTAGTGATCAGAAACACATGTACCATACGACACTACACACTGCAATTTTCACTGTACATCTTGCACTGTAGATAAACAGATCACGTGATCAGAAACACATGTACCACACGACACTACACACTGCAATTTTCACTGTACATCTTGCACTGTAGATAAACAGATCACGTGATCAGAAACACATGTACCATACGACACTACACACTGCAATTTTCACTGTACATCTTGCACTGTAGATAAACAGATCACGTGATCAGAAACACATGTACCATACGACACTACACACAGTAATTTTCATTGTACATAGTGCACTGTAGATAAACAGATCACGTGATCAGAAACACATACACGACACTACACAGTAATTTTCATTGTACATAGTGTGCTGTGTTTAAACAGATCACGTGATCAGAAACAGATGCACTGCACCGCTGTGACAGGACACCACACTCAAAAAGTTAAATTGTACGTAGTGCACGGTAGATACATAGCTCACTGATCATAGTATTGGTCTGATAATTAGTGATGTTAGTGCTTTTTATCTTTTTATCTCTCTAGTACCTTTTAGTTTCTTTTAGTTATTTTACCTCCTCTGTAAGCTTTTAGAGCTCACAGAGAATAAGCGAAAAATAAATACTCATTATTATTATAACCTTCCACCTATTGCCTGTTTTTCGCTTTAGTTTATGGTTCTGCTATTTTGTTTTAGAATTAGCAGAACAGCATTGCTGGTTGAAATGGAAATGACATTTTCCTGTTGTTTCGGACTTCATGTACATGTACCTGTGAAATTAATTTTAAAACCTTCGGCGTTTATTTTAGCTGCCTTTCTCTGTTTTCTATCCTTTTTTCGGGAAACAAAAGCGGGTAAGGCATTAACACGGGGTGTTTGTATTAGTTCTGATAATATTTTCCTGCTCTGCTTCACATGGATCTTGTTTTTAATTACTTAACCCTTTTCAAATAAACACAAAACTGTCTTGAACCTGTCCTGGTTTTGTGACCCGTCAGTGAGGGATGTGCTCTTGTCGAGAGATTCATGATGTTCTGGGGTTACTTTGCTGACAAGTTAAATGAAACCACCACACTGAAATACTTATAGTGGTACCTGCGCGCCATCGGGAGTCCAGCACACAGGTCGGCACACACACACACACACACACACACACACACACACACCAATGTTGCTTCAGTTCGCAAGCGTGTGACAGTTCCCACCCAACATAACGACTAACCTTGGTCCAACTTAACTCGCCATAAAGCCTGAGAAGGTCAAGAGCCTATTGAAGCTTGGCCTCGTGTGTGTTGGCAGTAGTGGCGCACTGTATGGAGTGCAATGAGGCGAACATGTTCTGTCGGAAAGCAGTTTACAGACAGATAATCCCGCTCTCATGTGTGACACCATCTGCACAGGTGTGCTAGATCAGTAATTTCTCAGTGCTACTAGTATCCCCCACCCCTCCCCACCCCCAACCCCCTCCCCACCACACAGAAAGAAAAGCGAACAACAACCACACACTCACTGACAACGGACGCCGCTGACATGGGCAATAAAACCAGCCAAGCAAAGCCAACACTGACTGGCTAGGGGTACTGAGAAACTACAAAAGCATTGAATAACGTTCAAACTGGCCAGTAAACAGCAAATATCAATCAAATGAGATGTGCCGACAAACGGTTATAGTCCGACGAATAAATACAGCGCGTCACACAAAACTATAGCCCAGCATTTACTTCGGCGTATGAGTAGAACTGAAATCGTGCCGAAGCCTGTAAACGAGACACTACACCGAACTGAGTCACAGAGAGAGAGAGAGAGAGAGAGAGAGCTGTGACCCAGACGGCACAAGTACACCAAGGTCACAGCGCGAATAGAAGCGGCGCACACAGCAGGAGCTCCCGAGAAACTGGGTCATTCCCGAGAAATGTGTGATTCCCGCGAGACTGTCATTTGCGAAAAATGGGTCATTCCCGAGAAATGGGTCATTCCCCAGAAATGGGTGATTCCCACGATACTGTCATTTGCGAGAAAAAGATAATTCCGGGGAAAGGGTCATTCCTCAGAAACCGACTATTTTCGTGCACCGGTGTAGTAGCTGAATTTAGTTGGCTATGTAGAAATACCGCAGGGGGAAAGGAAGAGAGGCCGGCCTCGCAACAGCTGGAGGCGGGACAATGAGGCAGAGCTATGTAAGCAGGGGACCAACTGGACTGGAGTGGCAAGAATAGCCCAGAACAGAGTGGGATGGCGAAGGGTTGTCGATGGCCTATGCTCCACGTGGAGCCAAGGGCCTAAGTAAGTAAGTATGTAGAAATACACACACACACACACACACACACACACACACACACACACACACACACACACACACACCAAAACTGGAAGCTTACATTAGTTTTATTAAACGAAAAACCTTTTTTTCTCGGTTTCGATATGGGAAAATGGTTTAGCTGAAAAAACTTGATTTCGAGTCAAATAAAAACACTCATAACAGCACAAAAGAGCAAAAGAAAATACACGAGCTTGCTGGTGTACCATTTCGTGCCATATCGATTCAGTCATGTAGCGACGAGCTCACTTATATTGAATCACTGGTTGTTATTATAACGGTAATATTTGTGATGCAAAACCTGTCTGTAGATCAATGGGGAAAAATGGGAAAAAAAATAAATTGTTAGAACAGAAAAAGCGTGAATTAGCAACTGAAGCAGCGTGTAACAAGATAAGTTGTGTCGCTGCTTCGACCGAGACATTTCATGTGTGCTCCGGTGAGGGAGGATGAGGTGGCAAAGTACAAATCTCAACACCCCCCCCCCCCACCCCCCCCTGACAAAATACAAAAAAAGAAGAAGAAAAAAAACGTAAACAACAAGAGACAGCATTATTGACATCAGTTTCTTTTTCTCTTTTTCTTTCTTTTTTTGTCTTTAAATCAAGAAGTTTCTTTGTATTCAGCGTTGTTTTAACCCTCGTCAGGAAATCTGAACGGATTCAAAGCGCATCGGGTAAGAAAACTCGGTAGCAGAGTCACATTTTCCTTGAAATATGAACGCACACAAAACGACGCTGTCAAAAATGGAATCAGTCAATCAATCAATACATCAATACAGAGGGAAATTTGGGTGTGGTGGGCAAACAAAGACAATGATACACATCAAATTAAAAATACACATAAGATAATACATAATAAACACGTGAAGTGTCGAACACAGTTGGTAAATACTGTTTGTTTCCTGCAGTTTCTTGCATTGCACGTTCTGTTGAGCGTAAAGACAACACTGAAACTCAGCTTACTGGACTTTTACATTGGCTAAGACAAACTGACGTGGATATTAGTTTACTTTTTAGTGTATAAAGATTTGAATCACAAATAATCAAAGAGTAATTGATTAAACTGAAGGAAGGGAGGTGGGTGTTTGGGAGTTTTACGTTCTTTTCCATCACGATTGGGTGATAACAAAGACGGGGCGACGATAAAAAGGCCAGCATAAATATCTGGCCTCAGCCAGGATTCGAACTCACGATCCGAACACTGAAAGTCCAAAGTCCAACACTCTATCATTCGGTTCTCCTGTCTCCCCGATAAGACTGAGGGTGGGAGTTTAACGTCCTTTTCCACTCTCCCTTCCACATGAAAGCCGTTCAACCATCGACACCTGAATCTCTTTGCTGTATTGCAAGTTTCACGTGTTTAGCTTTGGTGCTAGTGGAAAATTCCGATTTGTGAGAGTCTATAATTATGTACACTTTCACTTCGCTAATTACTTTTTGATTGTCTCGATCGTGTAAAAGTCGCATTGCATAATGTCGTGTCCGGCCAAAATGGAAACGAATATTACATATTATACTATTTCATTTAGTTGTCGTCCTTTGGCCACACATTTATTCTTCATTGCCAACGTGTCACCGTCACCCTGATCTTCCGAACAATGCTCTTTGTTTCTCTATCTTCCTCTCTGTTGTATAAGGATGGATGTGCACCTTGGTGGTAGATCTCCTAACGGAATCAATAATGTTACGTTTTCTTTCTAGTGTTTCAACAGTTATTTTCACTGGCCTTGGGGGCCAGTCTTTCTTCTCACCCAACCTTGTAATACAAGTCACTTCTCTCACTTCACTGTCACTGACACCTACTGCCTTCAACAGCCTTTTGACAGATGTCTCATCAGCCTCTGGTCCTCTTCCTATGTTCTCGTGTAGATTGAAAATGACAAGGTCCAACTTGTGTTCTTTCGTGTTTTCTCCCCCTTTGTAAGTCTTAACTCCTCTTGCCGTTCTTCCAACCTTGCCACTAGGATCCACTGTAGTATGCCAAACTTCTCTTCTTGGCTGATCTTCCTTTTCTGTCATGGTTTTGGAAGCACTGTCTTTCGTCTTCTCTCCTACAGCAAACACAACAGGAATATTCCGTAAGAAAGAAAATGCTTGTACATCTTCCTCTTTTCTCTCGCTTGTTTGGACAATTATCACCAGTGGACACTGGCGTTCACGAAGCTTTCCAAAACATAACTCCCACGTATTGCGTAAGATGGTTTTGTCGCCGGCCTTAAAAACGTCATCAAACAGAAACGCGTATTTCTTATCAGGGTCGCGTACGTATGACATCCATTTCAAGGGATCACGTAACCTTGTCTCAGTAGAATACCTCTCATCTCTAAAGTGATGCAGAAGCTCTTGCCCTAATGTTGTTTTCCCACATTTCTCAGGTCCTGCAATAATAACTGCTCCTGTTTGTTGTAGTGCTTTCAGAGCTTGGTCGTACAGCTGGTCCTTTCCATTTTGTTCGCTGTCAACTTGTGAAGAATCTGAAAATAAATCAGAATAGAGAAGAAATATGCGTTCCTGACAAGAAATATGCGTTTCATACAGAAGTCACAAACTCTTGCGAATGTCACAAAGGCATTTTTACTTTTCCGTTTCATCCCAGCACGGCAACCCTCCCCCACCCCCAGTATTCTCACCCAAAACACACACACACACACACACACACACACACACACACACACACACACACACACACACACACACACACACACACACACACACATTCAGTGAGAGAGAGAGAGACAGACAGACAGACAGACAGAGAGACAGAGACAGAGACAGACAGACAGACAGACAAACAGAGACCCAGACTCAGACTCAATCATTTATTGTTAGGCCATTGACCCATAACAATGAATCCGGCGGCACTCCCATCGGGGTAGTCCGTACACAGCAGGAGAGAGAGAGGGGGGGGGGGAGGGGGGAGGGGGGGTGGGAGTTTAACGTCCTTTTCGACCACATAGGAGAGAGAGAAAGAGAGACTGACTGACTGACTGACTGACTTTATTTTCCAAGGAAAGAGGTTATAGGCGCGCAGGCCCAAATTGCAAACCTGTCCTTGCTAACATCTACATGGACAAAATTAAGTAAAACAAACATCAAATGCAAAACAAAACAAAGCGATGCTAATTAGAACTGACATCATGTTTATGCAGGAACAACACATACACACACATACACATCAGTACACACAGTATGCGCACGTGAATACAGAGTGAAGTTCGGGGGTAAGGGGTAAATAGGAATTTGTTAACGATGTTTTGTGTGAACTAGGAATTGTGGCATTAAAAAAAAAAAAAACAGAACGAAGAGAAGAGAGAGAGAGAGAGAGAGAGAGAGTTGCTGATGTAACCGGTAATCCGGTTAAAACATTCATAAAGTTGTATGCTTTTGAGACTTTTTTAAAATTTAAATTACTTGAAAACTCGAAATAAAAGAGTTCAGCGAAATACTTATCACAGCACTTTCGACGTGCAGTATGCTATATAATTATAGCCACAAAAAAAAAAAAACCAAAAGATAAGATATATGAATTTCTCTTACTCCATCACTGTTGCATTTCTTATTGCTGTTGCGTTCCATTCATATTATAATAATTATATCATATTACAAAGAATATGATGTATGCGTGATGTAGCCCACCTTCCCCTGCTGTGGGGCCATTCGTGGAGGGCGACGCAGCAGAATCTGTAGACAGAGCTGTTGTTGCAGAACCTTGTGAAGGTGAGGTCAAGGAGGTCGGGTTTGTTTCTGTCTCTCCGGACGCTATATCACACTGAGAGGCTTCATTTCGAGGAACCAAAGGCTGTGTTTGTTCTCTGTCTTTCTCAGTCTGTACTTTTTGTTGTGAATGAGTCACTATGTCTAACGTTGATACGTCACCAGAACCTCTGTTTGAAAAGGAAGACGTCGCGATACACCCATGTTTCTCTCTGCCTTTTCTGCATCTCGCACGAAGTCGTTTGCTATAGACAGACAACACATAATTATGAGTATACCCTACAACTGAATAGATGAAATCAATTAATGGACAAAAATAACCATCAACTACTGTGGCAAAAAATGCACAAACAGCACGGATCTATCCCAGCATCCTATCCATGTCTAGATAGCGTCTCACATATTATTCATCTTCCATATAATTATTTCAACACATTTCACGGTATTTTAATGAACACAATGAATGTAATCATTATCAATTATTTTTGTCTAATTTTGATTGATGTATTTTGTGGACGGAAGATCGGAAGGAGAATGGGGGTTGGGTGTTTGTTTGTTTGTTTGTTTGTTTGTTTGTTTGTTTGTTTGTTTGTTTGTTTGTTTGTGTTTTTGAGGGAGAGAGCAACAACGATTAAGATCACTACCACTCCAGCAGCTACAGCGATCAAAGCCGTTTGGTTGTCCGCTTCTGCAAAAGGAATTCTTTTGGTGACTGTTCGTTTTAGTTTACCCTGGGGGCTGGGTTGAAGGTGGAGGGGGTTCTTACCGACAAAGACGCCAGACGACCACAGCAACACCGATTAACAACACTACCACTCCAACAGGTACAGCGATCAAAAGCGGTACTGGGTTGAAGAGGGAGGGAGGTCTTACCAACAGACGGCCACAGCAACGATTAAAAACACTACTACTACATCTCGAACAGGTACAGCAATCAAAAGCGTTTGGTTGTCTGTTTTTGCAAAAGGAATTCTTTTGGTGATTGTTAGTTTTAGTTTACCCTGGGGACTGGGTTGAAGGTGGAGTGGGGGTCTTACCGGCAGAAACGCCAGACGACCACAGGAACTCCGATTAACACTACTACCACTACCACTCCAACAGGTACAGCGATCAAAAGCGGCAGCTTGACTGTGTCTGCAAAAGGAAATTATGATTGTTTGGGTCTCTTTCTATCGATTTTGTGGTAAGCATTTATGATATAAAAAAAAAATCTAAAGTGTATGTTTATCTTATACAACCTGTGCCAAACATTATTGTAATGAGGCAGACGGCCCATAGAATGACAGAATCTGATGGGAATATTTATATTTGGAAACTTCATCAAAAAAGCATTATAATCAGTTGCCATACTGTGTGACCAATTACTGCAAACTTTACTGTCAAAATATTAATCGTGTCACAGACGGCAAAGAGTATCACTAATATTCGCAAATTCCAGACAAACCTTTCTGTACAATAAAACATGGAAGGAGAACGATGAACATTAAAATACAAACTTCTGAAATATTTGAAAAGTGTTTAAGTAGCCAAGCACTGCAATGCTGCCAAATGCGACGATAGTGTGTTTCGTACGGGTTATTCGTACATCATCTATTTATTGCTAACCTTCCTCGTCTGTTTCCGAAGATGTAGAGCTAGTCTGTTGTGTCTGTGTTGTAGTCGGTTGTGTTGAAGTTTCAGCATCTAAAGACAACAGTGCGGATGTATAAAACGGTGATGGTCTAAACTCGTATACAACCGGTGTAATAAGACAGAGATACGCCTAAAGGAATTTACTCCGGAGTAAAAAAAAAAAAAAATTAAAAATTCGTTCGACAGAAATACTTTCTTGGTGTGGCTTACTTCCCAAGGAACTTACACCGGAGTAGAAATATCGAATAGAAATCCTTACACCGGGGTAAAACCTCCTACGACAGAAGTACTAGCTTGGCTTCTGAGTGAACAATTTTACTCGAAGCAGATCCATGATTAGGAGTACGTTTGTCGTGCTGAACAAACTGGTATGGTCTCAGTATTAGTCACTGATGACCAGTGTATTCGATAAAGATCAAGTGGTGAATGTTTAAACGGATGTAACAGGCTTTACGAATACGTACATGTATCTAAACTTAACAATTGACTCAAAAGTCAAGATAGGACAAATCAGAAATGCGTGAAGAACATAATCTAAATATTGAAAAGTATTTATTTTTCTGTGTGTTATCATTGCATCTGTTGTCTGTGAACACGCCTCCTGCCTCTTTTTCTCCAGACGTCGGAGAGGAGAATAGGATCACGAAAGACTAAGTATACTACCCCCTCCCCACCCCCCCCCCCCCCACCCCCCCCCCCCACCCCTTACATGTAGTACACTGACAGCGAGCAAAATTGTAAGCAAACATAGTGAGACATTTGTTTTTGTTTCTTTGTTTTGTTTAGTTTCCAGAGAGTTAAGTATGGGAAAGGTAAATTCTGGTACAAAAGAAAAACAAAGACCAAATCTAACAGGGGTGACTCTTCTCTTCAGCTAACGATCATCAACATAAAACACACACACACACACACACACACACACACACACACACACACACACACACACACGAGAGAGAGAGAGAGAGAGACAGACAGACAGACAGACAGACAGACAGACAGGTGACGGTTACCTTTCAGGGTGAAGTAGCAGGGCTCTGTGTTGGTTTTATTGGCCGGAGTTACCTGACACATGTATTTGCCTTCATGATGTTTTGATGCACTTTTTATTGTCAGAGTACAGCTGCCGTTCCCTTCTTCACGGTTGTAGTACCCAGGTTTATTGATCCTGCACTCCTCTTTGCCATTGTTGTCAATGTAGTAATGTAATAGGTCTGGTTGAGCAACACAAACGGTTTTCGTCATACACAATTCCAGTTATCTCCCCTCTTCCGCACCACCAAGCAAGCACACCACCACCACCACCAACAACAACAGCAAACACACACACACACACACACACACACACACACACACACACACACGCACACGCACGCACGCACGCACACACGCACACACACGCACGCACGCACGCACGCACGCACGCACGCACGCACGCACACACGCACGCACGCACGCACGCACACACACACACATACACACACACACACACACACACACATACACACACACACACACACACACACACACACACACACACACACTGGCCAAAGAGGCCGTGTAATATTTTGGAAGAGGACAACATGAATCACCTTCGAACCCTCCTTCCTGTGGGTACTGCTGAATGACGAATTCGTCGATTGTTCCCTTTGTATTGTCTCCGAAGGAACAGGTAATAGTTGTTTCCTCTCCCATCATAACAGATGGTACGGAGCATCTTATTTTGGAATCTGTACACATTTGTTTTCATGAAAAAGACACAATGCACAACGTAGTGAACACTGCTTATTACAAATCCTATAATTATGCTTGTAGTTGTAGTTAGGTAAACCGTAGGAGCCGGTTGTGTGTGTGTGTGTGTGTGTGTGTGTGTGTGTGTGTGTGTGTGTGTGTGTAAAACCTCTGGACATAATGTTTCTGATCCAGTAGAGTCCAGTAGTACTGTACTATTGGTAGTACGAGTAATACTGTCACTGATTACCATTATTTGTATTGTTGTCGTTGTTACCACAGATACTGCCACAGATTAAAGACATTACCTGTAACCACCTCTTCTATGAAGAATAAACCAAGTGTAAGAAGCAGCTTCAGCGCCATTTGCTCCGTCTGCCAGTAAAAATCAGCATCAGTTAAAAAACCTAATAATAATAAATAATAATAATAATGAATATTGTATGGGCGCTTTACCCAATTTCATGAATCGGCTCAAAGCGCCGCGAACTGAACCCAACACGCACGCTCACGTGAATCACACACACTCTCTAACACACTGGATATAAACACATTACAATCACGTGGCGCGAAGGGTCAGCTGAGCTATTTAAATTTCGGAATTTAGAATTGCATTTATTTGAGAAGGAAATGTTCTTTGCCCCGAGTTGAAATTCGAACCCTCGACCTCTCGTATTGGTGACAAGTCTCTTAAACACTAGACCACCGACCGCCCCTTAATCAGAACACAGCAACAAAAACGAGAAATAGACTGGACAGAGATTATCATTGCACTGGTGAGGAATGTGGATGGATAGAAGAGAGTAATGGCGTAAGGAGTTCGAATGTTGGGGTCACAATTATCGCTTTCGTCCTTGAAATGGCGCGAGGGGGAGGGGGGGGGTTGATGGGTGGCGGAGGGTTGATCTGGGGGGTAGGGGACATTATTTTCCTGCGTTCAATTTCCTGTAAGAGAGTAAAAGCATTGTTTAATTAGTTAGACTGAAGACTGAAATATTTCCTGCTGACAACTAGCATCTTATATACATACCTAATGTGCAGCAGCATTTACAGTAAGTCTGTACACCCGTCTGCACTGACACTTTATTACAGATTCATGAATTTCGCGATGATTTTACGTGCAATTGTCGCAATGTTTCTGGTAGTATGGCCACCATATGTGACAAACGCCGCTTCCACAGAATGTAAGTATTTTCTCTAAGGGCTATTTTGAAAGCATGTCTCCATTTTCAAGGATGTCTGTTTGTCAGGTTGACATTTTTTTAATTGCTCTCTTCCTTGTCCGCGCAGTCAGGCCAATGCAAAGACGCGTGCGTTGTCATATGTCTGACATGTGATTTTATCAGTCACTCGTCGTCAAGACGTCTTGCATCGAACCCTCCCACTGACACATCCACTGCCATCTAGAATAGTGAATAATAATGACACACATGTGTCGTGACACGTCATGGACATTCACAAATCGTCATCAGGCTTTTGACTCAAACAAGCACTGAAAACGCCATTCTCTCACCCCCACCCGTGCAGTTATCATGTTATCATGCTGAACCGTCCTTTGCCTGCTGCGTCATATGTTGCCTGACACACAATGCACACCAGTAACAATTATGCTAATGTCACCTGACCCGGTAATACTGACATGCACCAGCAACGGGCTGTGTTTTCTCGGGAAAGAACGACTGATAGCCGACTGCGCAAAGTTGACCCCAAATTGTGGACCACTGACTTTTATCTCGTGGTACGAAATAATGGCTACTGATGTGCGATATGGATGGCCTTGGAGGGAAAGCACGCACTGTACCTCTTCTTTGGCCTTTCCCCCTTCCCCGCCTCCCCCGTCAGTCTGACCCTCTTTAATCTATGCCCTCCTCCGCTTCTTTGTGTCTTTCCATGCTTTTTTTTTTTTTTTTTTCTATTTTCGTATTAGATTTACTCCCATTGTGCCTGGGGAGCCGGGGTGGCCGAATGGTAGAGCGTTGGACTTTCAATGCTCGGGTCGTGAGTTCGAATCCCGCCGGCTGGGGCCACATATTTGTGCTGGCTTTTTTTTCTCGTTGCCCCGTCTTTGATATCACCCTTATGTGGTGGAAAAGGACGCTAAACTCCCAAACACCCCCACCCCACCCCATTGTGCCTGGTATACTTTTTTGTCATTTTAGCCTTTATTTTTTTTAGTGTTCCTAGATTAGCAGGACAGCTTGTAAGATAGGCAGACCATGCCTACAAGTCTTTATCCTGAAATAAACGTTTCAGTCAGTCAGTCAGTCAGCCCTCCACAAAGTCCTACTCACCCTCAACCGTGGTTTCAAGGGGAGGGGGGGGGGGAGAGCCTTAGATGATTTACAGATCACCTCCATCGTATTTGTAACATACAAACTAATCCGTGCATTGCTAACACAACTCCTCTTTTCCTTTCTTTTTTCTTTTAGTTTAAGGTTTAATGTACTGTAAGGTTTAATGTGAGTGTGTTAGTATGTATGTGCAAGTGACTGTAGTGTAAGTTATCTTGAATAAGTGATAGCATGGACGTACTGTTTTAATCTACAGACCACACACACGCATACCTCTGTCATTTAAATACTGACATCACGCGAATACTTCCTGTTATAAGTCAGTAATAACCTGCGTTATTCCCCGAAACAGTTCGGCTCGATTCGATAGGTTTAACTAAACTCTCCTCGCGAGACATATCGCCTAAACTAAAAGCCGCAGGTTAAACATACAACTAACAGAAACACAAGAAGAGTTCACATACCATCTTGTCGGCAATGGAATCGAGCAGGTGCGCAATAACATAAAACTTAAAATGGCTGCCAAGGCTACGAGAAAGAGTAAGGGAAATAACTGGATGCCTTCAAAGGTTTCCTTGGTGACACGTCATTTCAGCGCCAACATTTCAGCGCCACCAATTCAGCGCGACGACTTTTCAGCGCCGTACTTTTCAGCGCCGTACATTTCAGCGCCATACAGCGCCTCCCCCTCCGAGTGATTAGCCGGGGGCTTGGTGGGAGCGAGGGGGTGGCTGTTAGCGGCGTCCTTTTGATTGCTTTGCAATCAGTACGAGGTCTGTAGGAAGCAGTCAGCTTTGTGTTTGTAAACCGATCAACTTCCAAGGTGTACGAACACGTGAAGGTGTTGTCACCCTGTTTGTCGTTTCTATTGCTTCCAATTGAGCAAGCGATGATTCAAGCTGACGTTACGCGTCTTATTGGAGGTCAGGCTCCTGCCCCGAAGCGGCGAAAGTACAAAGACTTAAAAAAGCGTGTGAAAACCATAATCCTGCAGTACAATGCAGGAGATCGTTCTCTCATGCACACGATGGAGGGACTTGCATTTGCGTTCATGTTTTAGGCCAACTAGGCATGTTTTACAATGGAGAGACACCAAACGACCCATTTGGATTTAAGTGATTTTAATGGACACCATGGGTTTCAGATAATTTGTCATTAAAGTTTAACTTGTTAAAAAAATGTGATTAGCTAGTTTATGTGTTTAGCTAGTTCTCTCTCTCTCTCTCTCTCTCTCTCTCTCTCTAATCGTTTGGCGCGCGACACCGACAACTTCGGCCGCCGACGCGAGCATCGAAGCGGAACGAGTGGCAGCGGTAGCCAGCCCCCACACACCCCGACTACACACCGCACTGGCCTTGACCGTGACGACAGTGCAGCACGTGATACGCTCTCCCTCCCCTCCCCCCCCCCACCCTCCGAAGCGCCGCAGACGTCAGACCCAGTCACCGCGTACCCCGGCCGACGACGAGATGACCGGTGATGACGCGTGAGACGCCGGCCAAGCCCAGAGTCCAGCTGCACGTGACATGTCAGTGTGTGACACGCGTGTAGTCGGTAAAGAGTCCCAGCTCTCACTCACTATCCTCTCTTGGAATATTGACGGTCTTTCGACCAAACTCAGTGATCCGGACTTCATACGGTATGTAAATAGCTTTGACACTGTGTGTTTAGTAGAAACATTCTTGTGTAGTAATTTCACTCCCCCAAACAGTTTGTCTGACTTCACCTGCTTCTCTGCCCCTGCTGTCAGACTGTCCCGTTTTGGCAGAAGCTCAGGAGGTGTAGTAGTGCTTGTCAAGAACTCATTTGCAAATCGCGTTGCCAAGGTAGATGTTGTCTGTGACCAGATTGTTGTTCTCCGTTTTGACAAATCTGTGTTTGGAACTGACAAAGACGTTATTTATGTCGGCTGCTATGTCCCCCCATCCGACTCCACGTTCTACAGAGATTTGGATCATAACTGTCACATACAGGAAGTAGAACAGTGCTTAGTCCGTGTCCTTGAACAGTTCAATGATGTGTATTTCTTGCTCTGCGGGGACTTCAACAGCCGTACTGCTGATATGCAACCAAACTCTGAACTGTTTATGGTGGACCCTGAAGTGTCACTTTCACACGATGTTGATTGGTTTCTTAAAAACAGACAGTCTGATGACCCAGTTGTTAACTCGTATGTCCTTTGGCAAACAATTGCTAGTCTTGTGTGCATGTTTTGAATTTCTCATCTTAAATGGCCTTTGCACCCCAGTAACTTCCAAGCAATTTACTTACATTTCCTCCACTGGTACAAGTATAAATGATTACTGTATTGCTTCTCATGACTTGCTACCCAAGTGTCATTCACTGCGTGTTGCAGACAGAGTTGAGTCCGTTCACATGCCACTAGAACTACAAATAGCAGTCAGTTACTACTCAGATTCTGCAAGCGCAGATAACTTTGAACCTTATGTTCAACCCGAAAAGTTTGTCTGGGATCCAGAGAAAATTCACATCATCAATGAAAATCTCTCTTCCACTGTTTTTCACACTCGCCTTGCAGTTGCTGCTGAACAGATTGCCGTCTCTTTAGATAGTTCACTGCTGTTAAAGATGTAGCCAGTTGTATGTTAAAGCAGCCTACGTCTAGATTTACAGATCATTCTGTGAATATGAAGGTGAGTCACCCATGGTATGATAAGGAATGTGCAGAGATGAAGAAAAACACACGTAAAGCCTTAAAGTTGTTTAATCGTACAAAAACTGCAGCAGACAGAGATACATATGTGCAGACAAGAAAGATGTATAAAAAAAACTTCTTAAAAGCAAAGAAAGTAAGTACAAAACCGACTGTGTAGATCGTATTGTTGGCAGTCGCAAGCATTTTGGAAAGAAATAAATCGATGGAGACGCAAATCACATGTTAAAAATGACATCACAAAGGAGGAATGGTTTGATCACTTTTCCACTATATTAAATGAGTCTGCTGACCAGCAGAATAGTGATATTCCTCATACAGGTGAAGATGTAGACACTGACATAATTTTTCATGAACTTGATGCTGACATCACTGAAAATGAAGTGTCTGATGCTATTCGACATGCAAAAACCGGTAAAGCCCCCGGCCCCGACTGTAATAAATGAAATTCTAAAATCAGCAGCTGCCATAATAACACCTTTCCTGACTAGGTATTTTAATGCACTGTTCACAAAAGGGGTCTTCCCACAGGAATGGTGTAAGGCAATTATACTTCCACTGCATAAGAAAGGTAATAAAAATAACCCTGACAATTATCGTGGTATAGCCCTCCTCAGTTGTGTCAGTAAATTATATACTCATATCCTGAATAAAAGATTGGCATCCTGGGCTGACAGTCACAATATTTTGTCTGAAACTCAGGCTGGATTCAGGAAAACATACACCACCACAGACCATATATTTACACTTTTTGCACTTGTACAAAAACACCTCCTACAAAATAAAAAGGTCTACGTTGCTTTTGTTGATTTTCGTAAAGCCTTCGACACCGTAAAAAGGCACATACTTTGGAATCTTTTGCTCAAATTAGAGGTCCGTGGTAAGATGCTCTCGGATCTGAGATCTATGTACAGTTCGGTGTTGTTTTGTGTACGTGACAGGTCCACGTGTACGGACTACTTTCAGTGTTTCCAGGGACTTAAGCAGGGTTGTTTAGCCTCTCCGACACTTTTTTCCTTCTTAATCAATGAGCTGGCCTCATTTATTAGTCAGCAGGGTAAACATGGGTTTTATTAGTCAGCAGGGTAAACATGGGTTTTATTAGTCAGCAGGGTAAACATGGGTTTTATTAGTCAGCAGGGTAAACATGGGTTTTATTAGTCAGCAGGGTAAACATGGGTTTTATTAGTCAGCAGGGTAAACATGGGTTTTATTAGTCAGCAGGGTAAACATGGGTTTTATTAGTCAGCAGGGTAAACATGGGTTTTATTAGTCAGCAGGGTAAACATGGGTTTTATTAGTCAGCAGGGTAAACATGGGTTTTATTAGTCAGCAGGGTAAACATGGGTTTTATTAGTCAGCAGGGTAAACATGGGTTTTATTAGTCAGCAGGGTAAACATGGGTTTTATAAGTCAGCAGGGTAAACATGGGTTTCAGCTAACACCAGGTGCCATTGAATTGTTTCTATTAATGTTTGCGGACGACATTGCGTTACTTTCCGCCACACCGAATGGTCTCCAAACACAACTCAATAATTTGTATACAGTGTCTCAAAAGCTGGGTTTGTGTGTAAATTTGAATAAGACAAAAGTCATTGTATTTAGAAATGGTGGTTGCCTTTCTAAGCATGAAAAGTGGAAATACGGTAATGAACGTATAGAAGTAGTAAGTTCGTACAAGTATTTAGGTCTAGATTTTACTACCCGCCTGAGTCTGAATAGATCTGTACAAGATATTGCCACATAGGCAAAGAAATGTTGCATTGATATTTTTAGAACCCTCTGGAGAGTAAATTGTAATAATGTTGATGTCTTTTTCAAGCTATTCGACGCTCAGGTTTCACCCATATTACTGTACGGGTCTGAGATATGGGGTACTGACGAATGTGTTGA
Organism: Batillaria attramentaria; assembly: GCA_018292915.2. Taxonomy (NCBI): domain Eukaryota; kingdom Metazoa; phylum Mollusca; class Gastropoda; family Batillariidae; genus Batillaria; species Batillaria attramentaria. Next base: position 269,895 of record JACVVK020000471.1, on the reverse strand, counting down.
GATTGAGAAGGTACACCTCTTTGCTTGTAAGCGCCTACTGAATGTTGGTTTACGCACACCTAATCAAATGGTATACGGTGAACTCGGCCGTTATCCGCTGTATGTAACTGCTTCTGTCAGGTGCATTTCTTTCTGGCTACGACTATGTTCTTTGCCCGAGGGTAGATTTTCTAAAATGGCGTACCAAATGCTGAAAGATATGGACGAGAAGGGTGACAAAAGTAAAGGCATTGCTATGCCGTAACGGGTTTGCCTATGCTTGGATGGCACAAAGCGTGGGAAACAAGAACGCGTTTTTACGAGTTTTCAGGCAACGAATGGTTGATTGTTTTAAACAGAACTGGTCGTCCAAAATTTCAGGCAGTGTACGCTTCGAATTATATTGCAGCTTCAAGAGTTTGCTCGAAAGAGAAAAGTATCTCGATATTGTTACGGCATACTACATCAGAAATATGTTCACCAAATTCCGCCTTGGTATTACCGATTTGAAATGTCACAAGCTCAGGTACCAAACATCCAATCCACTGGCAAAACTATGTCCACACTGTGGCAATGCACCAGAAGACGAGTTGCATTTTTTCTTTGATTGTACCCTGTATGCCGACTTGCGAACTCGGTACTTGTCCCAGTTCGACTTGTCAATGTTCAGAACAAGAAAACTGTCCATTCTAAACACTTCCGATTCGTCACATGTATCTCAACTCGCAAAATATGTGTTTTTCGCTCTCAAGATGCGAAACAGTATCTTTGATACGGCCCCTTAGATCGTGTCTCTGCCACGTGCAGACTGGCCTGCTAGTTGTGTCACTACCCGTAACACGGGCTTTTGGCCTATATTTAGAATACCGCCCACGTATAAGCCTACAGCGCGAGTTTTGCTCACGCTCCATGTACTGTAATTCCGACCGTCTCTTGCTCTTTGCAGCAACACCTGAGAGTGTGTGTGTGTGTGTGTGTGTGTGTGTGTACACAATGATGTCTGTTATTAGTGTTAACGGTTTTTTCTTTTTTTTTTCGCTCCAAATATCTGTTATCATATGCTCACTCCATTGCGATGGACAAATGTCTGTGCAATAAAATCATCTGAGTCTGAGTCTAATCGTTTGGCGCTGAAATGTACGGCGCTGAAAAGTCGTCGCGCTGAATTGGTGGCGCTGAAATGGTGGCGCTGAAATAGTGGCGCTGAAGTGTCATGGAACCTGTTTCCTTGCCTTTGGATTTCCGCCTTCCTTGTTGCTTGCGCGGCGTAAAGCCCTAAATAACTAACTAACTAACTTGGATTTCCGCCCAGCGTTGATGCGGCGTTTGAGTCTCAGTCAACTGTGGCAAATGCAAATAAGAGTGTAGTGTGTGATTTAAGAGGAATCCGCCTTGCAATATTAGTCAGAGAGATGCAGATGTTATACATTTTGTTTCCTGACCTGATTTAGTTTTAATTAATTAAGAAATTAAACTAGACTTACGGTAGGAAGGTGAAGTTTAATTTAGATTATTTTGAATCTAACGACAGGAAGGAGGAATTACGTGAGTATCCGCGTACGTACCGCGTCAGATCAGTCTTTAGAGAGGTGAATAGCCACTAGACTTACACAGATAGGGCGGGTCAGTTTAACAGATTTATTCCGAGCCAACTGACAAGGGAGGGCACGTAATTCCTCCTTCCTGTCGTTAGACTCAAAATAATCTAAATTAAACTTCACCTTCCTACCGTAAGTCTAGTTTAATTTCTTAATTATTTCTCGTCTAACTCTAGTCACGAGAAATCACGTGAGACTTTAGAGCCTCTAGTGGCTATGAACCACAAATTACAGAAACTGAAACACACCACTATGAAAATACATGTGGTTTTAATTCAGTACACAGATGAATACAAATTTTTTGCACAAGCGTTTGTAATGTGACAGGAGTTATGCTTTACCACTGTTCATCCCACAGACTGATTCCAACAGTCACTGATTCTCCAGAAACCTGTCTAATAGCACCTGGCCAAAATTCTGCTCTGGCAAGCAGTCTTTCTTGTAGAATCTGGCGAAAGTGCTCTCAGACTGCCAGCCCGCTGCCTTCAACACTGTCTGGAGGCTGGCTCGCTGTGCCACCGCGCTACAGGAGGCCGCGCGCGTGCTGTGCCCGCCGTACTTGTTCGTATCTATTCCCGCCTCGGCGAGCATCGACTTCACCCATCTCGAGAAAGTATTTCGACTAACAGGCCCGAAAGGCTTAGCGTAAGAAAGAAAAAGAGCACTGCCTGCACACTTTCTATGTTCTTGTGTCTTGTCAATGTATGTTTCAAGGTGTTTAACCAGACACAACTTGGGGTTATCAGGATAAGCTAGGATGTCTGAAGGCGCAGTATGCACACCTGGTTTACTAGTTTTACACAACTTGGGGTTATCAGGATAAGCTAGTATGTGTGAAGGCGCAGTATGCACACCTGGTTTACTAGTTTTATGTTTTTCCGAAAACACAATTCTACATCTAGAGCCATCCTGGGCGAGCCGAACGTCCGATCTCTTAAGTTAATGAAGAGCATGTCCCCTTTGTCCAGTTTACAATGCCAATAGCGTGGCCGTCCGGAACGTCAAGTCTTTGAGAGATAGGTCCTGTATAGACGGCGCAGAGTTCAGAAACCTCAACACTTGGTCCGGATCCCAGGTATCTGCATACTTCGGTAGAGCCGGTCTCTGTTCAAAGACTCCCTTCAGCAAACGACACACGTCCGGGTGCGTGCCCACTGGTCCTGACTGTGTGTGCGGCAAGAAAGCAGAAAGTGCACTACGTGCAGTGTTGATAGCACTATAGCTAGCTCCGTCTTTGAAGAGGTGTGCTAAAAAATTGACGATGACAGGGATTTCCGCGGCAGAGGCTGATAATTTGTGTTGGCTCGTGTACCGTTTCCACTTCGCTACATAGATGTTGTATGCCCTTTGGGTGGGCTTTCTCCATGACGACATGAGGAGGCTTGAAGCGTCAGAAGAATAGCCTAAGGTTTTGAATCTCTGCCTGATACTCTGCATGCCATCATTTTCATTTTTGGCAGCAGTCTGTGTCGCACACTCGGTTGACTGGGGAGTGTGAGAAGGGAGACTGTGTTGGGGAGATGGATGTGTGACCCCACAGTCATCGCCTGGAGCACTGGCCACCACACCTGAGAAGGCCAGCGCGGGACCACAATGACGCCCTCTGCTCGGTCCCGCCTCACCTTCTGCAGCACCCTTGGAATCACGCTGAAAGGAGGGAAGGCATAGAAATCAAGGCTCTGCCATGATAAGGAAAAAGCGTCAACAGCAAACGCTTCTGGGTCAGGCCTAAACGACACATAACGCTCGTATTGTGCATTCAGGCGGGAGGCAAAAAGGTCTACCGACGGGGAAAATTTCAGTTGTGTGAGCGCGCTCTGTAGCACCCCACTGTCAAGTTTCCATTCTGTGTCTGTGTTGATTTGTCTTCGTGATTCCTATTCTGCTTCGATATTCAGGATACCCGGTATATGGGCGGCACTAAGCCAGATCCTACGCTTTCTGCACCACTCCCAGACAGTGAAAGCCAGCTGATTGCCAGACTCGGAGCGGCTGGTGCCCATATTGTTTATCCATGAAATTGCGTTGGTGTCATCAAGCATCAGACGCACATGCTTGCCCAAGATTTGTTCTTCGAAACATTTCAGGGCAATGAAAGCCGCCAGAAGTTCCAGATAATTGATGTGGAATGCGCTTTCTAGCGGGAGCCAGTTTCCGCCTGACCGAACACCTTCGCACTCACAGCCCCAGCCTGTTTTGCTGGCATCTGACATGATAATTATCTCGGGGTCAGAGGTCGCGATATCATTCTGTGAGATTCGCACGTTTTCCACCCACCATTCGAGCTCTTCTCTGGCGTGTGGTGTGAGGGCGGTGTGCCTATCATAGTCCCCCTTTGCCTCTCTCAGTGCAGCTTTCTTGCACCCCTCTAGGTGTCGGTAGTGTAGCGGGCCAAATTTGACCGCCGGGAAACTTGCCACTATTTTCCCAATGACTTTTGCAAGTTCTCGTATTGTAGATCTACCCTCTCTGAGTAGTTGGTTACACGCTAAGAGCAAACTCGCCTGTCTCTCTTCGGTCAGAGTGACTGTCATGTCACAGGAGTTGATGATAACCTCTAGGTATTGGATGGTTTGGGTGGGAACCAAGACAGATTTTTCTGGGTGGACGATGAAGCCTAGAGAGCGCAAAAGCTGCACTGTCGCCTGTATGTTTACGACACAAGCCAGCTCTGATTCTGCCAGCAGAAGAGAATCATCAATGAATGCTGTTGACACATGCCCTTGTTCTCGTAACTGTGCAAACACAGGTTTGAGAAGTTTTGTAAACTTTCTTGGCGCTAGGGCTAGTCCGTTTGGCATGCAGTCAAATTCCCACAGGCGCCCGTCCCACGTAAAGCGGAGAAATTTCCTGTGTTGCCCATCAATAGGTACAGAATAGTATGCATCTTTCAGATCAATAGATGCCATATAGCAGCCTGGTGTGATCAGCGTAAGAGCTGTATGAAGGGTATCCATCTTGAAATGTTGGTATTCAATGTCTTGATTCAGGCTTTTCAAATTCAAGATCATTCGGTGGGACCCATCTTTTTTCGGTCTAGTGAAAATAGGGGACACAAACTGATCTGTTTGGGGTCCGCATGGTGAAATGATTTTCTTTTCTGCTAATTTTTCAATTTCTGCTTGGATAATTACCATTTCTTTATGATTCAGACCAGGCTGTGCCGGTTGGGCAGCAGGCAACTCTGCATTGTTTACAAACTCTAGTTTTGCTCCTTTCACTAGCTGCAGTATCTCTACGTCTGACGTCAGCCCCTCCCAGACATGCACAAACTCCTTCAGTCTACCCCCTGTAAACAGCGATACTTCGGAACGAAGTTCATTCAACAAATTCGGGAGCGTCTGATAGTACTGGCGTACCTGGGGGGAGGGATGGCAAAGCGTGTCAGCTGTGTTCTCTCTCGCTACTCCTGCTTGGCTTTCTGGTAGCGCTGCTTTTTCTTGTCGTAGAAATGTCTGCTGTTGCTCGCCCCCCGGCCCCGTCCCCGGTGGTAGCTCTGGCCTAAAAAATGGTTCTTCCCAGTCTTTTTGTAGTACCCCTTGTTGTGCTGTTTTCCGTCGGCTTTGTTCTAGCGAGGGTCTGATATTGATTCTCCGAAAGAGGGAGAGTTCATGCGAGGCATGGCCGAGTAACGCAACAGCATCAGCGTTTTGTGCTATAGCCTTCTTTATCTCTTCGCGGCTAGCTTCGCCGGGCCCGCGCTGCGCGCGCAGCAGAGACTGGGTGGAATGCATCAATGCCATTCCAGCCTTGACAATCGCTTTCTGCGTATGTTGCAGTTTTATGTCGGCGCTCTGGACCGATTTTCCAAGGTTTTTCCAGATCTCTTTATTAACCTCTGGTGTGACCAGCGCCGTGCAATTGGTCGGGCGAGGGTATTTCTCCATTCTTTCCTTGACTTTGTCCACTGACATGGAGCTTTGAAACCGATTGTTGGCCAGTTTTGCCAGTGATTCGGCTACTGGGGCCCCCGTTACCTCTTGGTCATCGAGGTCCCTGTCTAACTCATCTAAGAGATTCGTCTCGGAATCAGCCACTGACACAGAATCGTCTATTATCTCTCCATCTTCGCTCTGTTTATCCTCGCTATTATCGGCCTGCGCACGTTCGCTAGTTTGCTTGGCGCACTTTGCGGCGTTGTGGTCCCTGCCACTGCCACTTGTCTTGTCACAACTCTCATCCTCAGATGAGTCATGGTCACGGTCCTTTCTCTTCAGGGACTTTGCCATATCGGCCAGAAGCGATTCGATTCTTTCGAATCGAGTTTCGCACTTAGCGTCCAGCATTTGAACGAGCGACTCTGGCTCGTTATTGGATTTATCTTGGTTTCCCTCGCCCTCGTGGTTCGACATTGTGGCACCCTGGCTTTATTGTCGGGCCGTGGCACTCTGGCCTGGAAGCGGGGTATATGTACAGTAATTCACCAAGAGGATGATTCTGCCTTACGGACCCTGCCGTATTAGCAGTGCTCCCAGAGCGCTGCGCGCTAGCGCGGAACAAAAAACTGTCAGCTTGATACCGGCGTCAGCCGCGCGCCCGCTATCAATGGCACCCTGGCCTGTTGAGGCGTCGCTAAGTGGGGCAGGCCGGTTTGATTTTAACTATCGCACAGATAATTAGCAAGCAGAATAAAAAAGGAGCGAACTCACCGGGGCTGAGCTCAGAACTGTTGTCCAAAGAGTCACCAAGGGTCCAAACTCATTCACCAAATAGGAAACTCGATCTCAGATTGCAGCGCACCTCAGGCAAGCGTCCGACCTGACTGGGGTTTCGGCGCGAACTGATCTGACGCGGTACGTACGCGGATACTCACGTGATTTCTCGTGACTAGAGTTAGACGAGAAATAATTTAATTTAGTTTCGTTAGATTCAACGAGGTGTCCTAGATAAACGCCTTTTGCATTCATAGGTATCAGACAAATGATATCTTGAGGTAATTTCTCGATATCAATTGATCATGTCAGGTGTGTGTGTGTGTGTGTGTGTGTGTGTGTGTGTGTGTGTGTGTGTGTGTGTGTGTGTGTGTGTTAGTGTTAGACTACGCTACGTGCACTGTCTGTTTTCCTTTTTTCTCAAGGTCACTACAATATGACGTTTCAAGGTCTGACCGGCTCAGTACTGACTGCTGCAGAGAACTCACGCATTTCTCTCGAGTTTAGTTTGAGTATCACAGCATGCACCAGCAGTCACGATTCGTTCACAATAACTATAGCCAAGATGGGCCACGTAGATCACACACAAAGTGTGGAATATTTCCATTATTGCAAAATTGTAGTAGATAAAACTGGGACGTGCCGACGTTCTGTCCACTACTGCAGTTGTTTGGAACGGCCATGGACTTACAAACTGACAAAAGTCGCGGATCAGTCTGACAACACCACATGGCGATTCTGGGTGAACAATGAGCTTGAAAAAGGAACGGATCTGATCTTTAACATTTTAGGTACTCTCTCTCTCTCTCTCTCTCTCTCTCTCTCTCTCTCTCTCTCTCTCTCTCTCTCTCTCTCTCTCTCTCATAGGGTATTTTCGTTTTACTTTTTATTGATAATATTCAGTAATGTTTTCTAAGTAGCAGTTGTAGCAACGGCAAGTTAGAAAATTGACCTTTGTGTGGAAACTTCTACTGTTCAGAAATAAGATTCATTCATTTATTCTCTCTCTCTCTCTCTCTCTCTCTCTCTTTCTCTCTCTCTCTCTCTCTCTCTCTCTCTCTCTCTCTGGCAACGTGCTAAAGGACTCTAGACCTGCAGTAGACATGTTCGCGCCCATGGTTTCTTTGTGAACCAGCGTGCCTCATCAATATGAAAACTGACCTTTGCATAGCGACAGTCGACCCATCTTAAAACGTAAGATCAAGACTACTCTGATGTTATGTTCTAGCGAGCAGTCCACCCTATCAATATGACTGCACACAGCAGGCGGGCCGATTTTTCTGAAAAATGTGACCATCGGTTTTGGTCAAACTCGACGTCCCTACAGCAGGGCTGCACATTTAGGTCGGTCCCAGGACACTGACCTATAAAAATTTCAAATGTCCTATTTTTCCCACCTCAAGCGGACATTTGTCCTATTAAAATATTTATTGCCACTAAGTGGCCAGGACACTGTGTCCTATCACTTTGCTGTTTCCAGGACACTTTGTCCTATAGAAGCTGTGGAAAATGTGCAACCCTGCTACAGTGAACGCATGCGACGCCAAGTCTGTCGTTTTGCACGGCATATTTCATCAGAGCACGGGTCCCACGATACTTTGGCCCATCGCAACGCAAACCAACACCAACAGTTTTACCTAACTAAAATAACAGGAACTTGCACATTTCCGCAGGAACGTCGCAAGGTTCCCAAGGACCACCGACACTGAGAAGCACTACTGACGAAAGCACGCTTGACTTCAAGGCAGTTTCTGACGTCACGGACGGTAAAAAAAAACTCCAAGAAAACAGTTCAGCCTAAAACTGCACATTAATTTTACTCACATGACATAGTGAAATGCTATTATTACTGATAGGATTTTTTGAAATGTTCTTGGTGTTCTATGGAAAAGGCACAAGAACAAACGGTTCAAATCCTGTCGTAACATAGCAGACGATACAAGACAATCATATAGGGAATGCATTTCGTCTGGTCTCTTGCCCTCTGAACGTGTCTTGGCCGCTGATATTCTGACGTCTGATGACAAGGCTCGAAGTCTTTTTCCTTCTGGTGATTGTAGACAGGATAGCAAGAAATATAAATAACAATATCAGATTTACTGATCAGCTGCTGTAGGATTTTTTTTTTTTTTTTTGATCGATTAACTGTCTTCCTCTGTATGCAGAAACACTTGAAAAGAGACCGACAGAGTCCTTCCCCTTGACAACAGCCAGCCCTAAAACGAAAACAAAGAGTGATGATGAAGACCTTCAGACTCTGGGTGACTCAACTTCCCAGGATGGACCAGACGTCAATGTGTTGGGAAGTGTCGGTATCGTTGCTTTTGCGGCGACTGTCATCACTGTCCTGGTTATCCGTGCGATAAAAGGTTATAATTTATGCTTAAATGTGTTTAATTGCTTTATCTGTATATACGTTATATTTTAGGTGTACATTTCTGCTTGTCAAACTGCCTGTGTGCGTGTGGTGGTAGGCATGTGTGTGCTTCAAAGTGAAAACAAAATTACAAAATTACAGAGGAGGAAGAGAATGATCTCTCCCCCCCCCCTCTCTCTCTCTTTCTCTCTCTCTCTCTCTAATCCTTTAATATGCAAATAGATTGGCACCACGAGACCTTAAGCGTAAAGTACGTTTAAATTTGTTTAATCATTGTTAGTTCGCTGAAGTGCTTGTATCTGGAAATCATTTGTTTGTTTGTTTGTTTTTTTTGTTTGTTTGTTTGTTTATTTATTTTATACCTGCTCCAGGCAGGAGAAACCGCTATTGTCAACCCCCCGAGTTAAGAGTTGCTGCTGTTCCTGACACTGACAGAGAAGGTGAAGGTCGTCAGGATACAGGGGACTATCATTTGTACTCGGAAGTTCAGGACGAACAGATGTACCCATGCTCAGGTACACACACACACACACACACACACACACACACACACACACACACACAGATATGTCTTTTGCTTTTTATGCATTTCTAATTGATGTAATATTTACCTCAGAGAGAGAGAGAGAGAGAGAGAGAGGTCTGTTCCTTTTCCTACATTTCTAGATTTATTTCAGCAGCCCCTGTGTTCCCATGTCGAGCCCCGAGAGAACTTCCCGAAGAAGAATCTGCTGATGGCTACGTCATACCTGTCCCACTTAGAGCCGGTACGGTCATTCGATTTATTGAAAAATAAAACAGTGGTAGTAATGGAATTGAAGTTAAATGGAATATGTTTTTAGCGAGAAAGGTTTACACATAATTTCACATAATTAGTTACTATCAAAATGATTGCCAATGTTTGTGTGCAGCATGAAGGTAACATGTAACGATTTCTCAGCTAGAAAAGAGCGCCCATCTTGAAAATCATGACCAAATTGTGCGGTTTGTTTGTGAGAAGCAGTCCATTGTGTTGCAGACTCACTGGGATAAGAATTCACCATGTATTGTGTGTTTTGTGTGATGGTTAAAAATGGTTATACTGGCAAGCAACTCACACAGTGCATGGGTTGCTAGGACTTTGTTTTCTTGACACATCGCACCAACCAGGTCATGACATAGTGCGTGTTTTCAGTATTATCCAGACCTTGTGGAAGCAATGATTTCTTCTTTCTTTTTTTTTCTTTTTTTTTTTTTGAGTGACAGGTGATATGAATTATACACATCCGGACTCTCGCAACATTCCGTCCGTATTTGAAGAGTATTCTTACAGACCAAACTATGTGTTACAGAGTTACCTAGAATCTGCTTCACGCCGCGAAACTGTAGAATCCTTCGTAAAATCTGTAATGTATAGAGAAAGGCGCACATTGTTTGAACATAACTATTCGGGCATAAGCAAATTTAGATAGTAAGAAACATGCGTAACTGGTGTCCATTTTTGAACACAGGTTGGAATTGCTCTATAGTCGTATTTATTTTGTGACTGTGTTATGGTTTTGTGTGGTTATTATGGTTTGGCAAGCAGTGTCTTTCTTTTATCAACAGAACCTGTGTCTGAGCCGGCCACAGCTGTTGTTGACGCCTACCTCAATCCAGTTGCCTCACGCGCTGTAAAAGAAGGAACAGACGGTGCACAGAACGCCATCCCATTGTACGAAAACAGTGGCTCAACTGACGGGAACACAATCTAATTCACATTTCAAGGCGATGTGCGTTTGACTTGTGGTCCTCGCTTGACCGCCTGCATGCATTGTACTACACAAATGCGATTGTAAGAGTGTAAATATTTTTTGGTCTTTGGGTGAGGAGCAAGTTTGCCGTGTTACGTTGTGATTTTTGTGACTTGCGTCATCGCAATTTTGAAATTGTTGTTGGGGACAGCATCAGGATAGTCTCTCTCTCTCTCACACACACACACACACACACACACACACACACACTGTCACACACACACACACACACACACACACACAGTCGGAAGCTTACATTACATTTGTTTCTGTTTTTCATTCACGATTTTGATTACGTACACAGAACAACATAAACTTAAGACAAAAACAAAAGGAAACTTGGCAAAGAGACAGGAAAAGTCTATTTCCACAACAGTCCATCACAACAAAATATAATTACGATAAATACCACAAATCGCGACAGTCCGTTTATATCATGAAGGGAATTCAAGCCACTGAATGTATAAAGCCTGTGTATTCGTAACGCCGCTGACAGGAAAAACTGCCACATTCAAAGCTCTTCGACTGTTTGCCAGGTACAAGGATGTTTCATTTCACCGCCGTTTTCGTGACATTATGACTTCTACCATTAGAGAAATACGACTTTCTTTGATCTCATGGTCCATTCCTGAACAGACCGGGACTCGACAAGGCTTTTAAAACTAGCAACAAGCCAGCGCCATCTAGCTGGTCCTCGGTCCGCAACCAAATAACGTCGTCTGATCACACGCGGTACACTTCTAGGACAACAGATAATAATAATAATAATAATAATAATAATAATAAATGTTATTTGTAGGGAGCATTTCTTTAAATAAAACTCGATGTGCCAACCACCCACTGACACGCACATGGACAACGATGGACAGACATAGACTGTTAAGTACTTTTCCGAAAAAGAAGGCAAATCGTCACTGTACTACCGGCTCAAGGAATAAGCGCTTTCTGGATATGGTAGAAAACTGACAGAAAACAACTCAAAGGTTTCTATATAAATGAATTTCTCAAATTTCCTGGGATAACACACCGGGTAATTAAGATGGATAAGACTAAACTATATGGAACTGTCTGATTGCAAAATGACATTATGCATTCAAATGTTGGGCCCAGCAGTGTTGTCTCTATTTTCTGATCATGGCGCATGTATTGTATCACTTTGTTAAAAGTGACATGCAGAGAAAGAAAATAAAGATGTCAAAAGCCTTCATGGACTTTCCGTTGTGTGGAGTGATAGGCAAGAGCTAGAGTAACAAAATATAAAAAAATGACGTGATCACACACACACACACACACACACACACACACACACACACACACACAGAGGCGACAGACTAAGTAAAATATACGAACATTAATTTATTCTCTATTTTTAGAACTTGCTGTCGTTCTCTCCTCAACTGTATGCGCACACGGTTGCACACATAAACACACAGCAGAATCATTCAATCAAGGTCAAGAAATGTTTCTACACAACAAAGCAAAAAGCAAACAGCTGATGGAACTCACAATGAAACAAACGAAAAGGGTAAAGAAAAGCAAAAATACTGTCCGACCCATTATAGTAAATACAATAAACACACGAAAAATCTGAACAAGTACAGAAATCTTGTGGATCTCTTTGCCGTGTAGTTCACAGCTACATCTCACGGGAACTTTAGCCTTCTTTCCCCATTTGACAGACTTATCTCATGCACACATCATGTGCCCAGGTCTGGTGACAAACAATTCACGTGTACGAGTACCTACTATTACACACACCACCCAGACACAATTTCAAACAACAAAACTGAAGAGCACGAAATCCAGTCAACAGGGCATAGAAAATTGTCAGTATGAAGAAAAAAAATTACAAGTACAATCGAAAGTACAAATTATTAACGCAATTTTTGCAAATTGTCTTCCAGTTCAGTTTATACAGTATGAGTCCATTAAAGAGATGCTCATCTACTGACATCTAAATCTCGACCTCGCTTTGAACTCTTTGTTGCAATTAACATGTACCCTACAGGCCCGTATAGCCACGCATTCTGATTCTCCATGGCAACCAATCTGATATCTTTCTGCTGTGCACTGGCACAAAACACTAAGTCCATGACGCCATTGGTGATTAAGATAGAAGACATTGACGTAATGGTCTTTACCCCAAAACTGACGTCATGGCTTTATTAGTGTTTTGCCATGACACGTGAGCTTTGTCGAACGAATCGAGCGTCCCCTGTCATCAATACAGATAGAAAGAAGAGAGATATGACGTTTTGGTGGGGAACCCTCGAATACTCTGACAATGAGACAGTCTGGTGGACTGTGACTGGCTGCACTGACTTGTCAATAAGAACATCGCTACATGTCAATTAGACAAACACGTAGGCTATTCAGTCAGGGCTGGACGAAGAGATGGGGGAGTAGTTTTAAGACACGTGGAAGCCTTTTAGCTGACACCCCCCCCCCCCCCTCCCCGAACCCTCGCTAAGCAAAGAAAAAAAAACCCAAAAGTCGGTCACATCCCCCCTCCCAAACAACAACAAACACACAAACAAACAAGCAAACCAAAAATAACAAGCAAACAAACAAGCACAACAACAAAAAAACAACAACAACCAAAATTGGAACAGTTCCGGCCTCGTTTAGGTTTCAAGTGACCAGGTTTCGTGAAAGTACAACGTTGCAACTCCATGAATGTGTAGCATCACTTTACAAGTCTCAGAGCGTCTTATACATTTTGTCACACTGCAGAACCGTACATTCCCTTTACTAATTCTATTTCGTGCTGCTGTCGTCTTTATACTACTTCATTCAGTTGTCGACCTTTGCCCTGACTTTCAGCTTCATTGCCAAGGTGTCACCGTCAGCCTAATCTTCCGAACAATGCTCTTTGTGTCTCTATCTCGCTCTCTGTTGTATAAGGATGGATGCGCACCTTGGTGGTAGAATTCCTTGCGTAATCAATAATGTTAAGTTTTGTTTCTATTGTTTTGACAGTTATTATCACTGGCCTTGGGGGCCAGGCTTTCTTCTCACCCAACCTTGTAACACAAGTCACTTCTCTCAGTTCACTGTCACTGACACCTGCTGCCTTCAACAGTCTTTTGACAGAGTTTTCATCATCCTCTGGTCCTCTTCCTATGTTCTCTTGTACATTGAAAATGACAAGGTCCAACTTGTGTTCTTCCCATTTTTCTCCCTCTTTGTAAGCCTTAACTCCTCTTGCCGTTCTTCCAGCCTTGCCACTAGGATCCACTCTAGTATTACCGACTTCTCTTCTAGGCTGATCTTCCTTTTCTGTCATGGTTTTGGAAGCACTGTCTTTCGTCTTCTCTCCTACAGCAAACACAACAGGAATATTCCGTAAGAAAGAAAATGCTTGTACATCTTCCTCTTTTGTTTCGCTTGTTTGCACAATTATCACCAGTGGACAATGGCGTTCACGAAGGATTCGGAACCAATGCACCCATGTATGCTGATAGATGGTTTTATCGCCGGCCTTAAAAACTTCATCAAACAGAAACACACATTTCTTGTCCAAGTCGCGTACGTGTAGGTTCCACTTCGTGGGATCGCGCAACGTTGTCTCGGTAGAATACCCCTCCTTTTTAAAGTGATTCAGAAGATCTCGCCCTAATGTGGTTTTCCCGCATTTCTCAGGTCCTGCAATAATAACTGCTCCTGTTTGTTGTAGTGCTTTCAGAGCTTGGTCGTACAGCTGGTGCTTGGCATTTTGTTCGCTGTCAACTTGTGAAGAATCTGAAAATAAATCGGAATAGATTCTCATACAGAAGTCACAAACTCTTGCCAATGTCTCAAAGGCATTCTCACTTTTCTGTTTCATCCCATCAGGCCAACCCTCTCCACCCCCAGAATTCTCACCCAAAACACACACACACACACACACACACACACACACACACACACACACACACACACACACACACACACACACACACACACACACACACACACACACATTCAGAGAGAGAGAGAGAGACAGAGACAGACAGACAGACAGACAGACAGAGAGACAGAGACAGACAGACAGACAGACAGACAAACAGAGACCCAGACTCAGACTCAATCATTTATAGTTAGGCCATTGACCCATAACAATGAATCCGGCGGCACTCCCACCGGGGTAGTCCGTACACAGCAGGAGAGAGAGAGGGGAGGGGGGTGGGGGGGGGGGTGGGAGTTTAACGTCCTTTTCGACCACATAGGAGAGGGAGAAAGAGAGAGAAAGAGAGACTGACTGACTGACTGACTGACTGACTGACTTTATTTTCCAAGGAAAGAGGTTATAGGCGCGCAGGCCCAAATTGCAAACCTGTCCTTGCTAACATCTACATGGACAAAATTAAGTAAAACAACATCAAGTGCAAAACAAAACAAAAGTGATGCTAATTAAAACTGACATCATGTTTATGCAGGAACAACACATACACACACATACACATCAGTACAGTACACACATGCGCACGTAAGTACAGAGTGGAGTTCGGGGGTAAGGGATAAATAGGAATTTGTTAACGATGTTTTGGGTGAACTAGGAATTGTGGCATTAAAAAGAAAACTAGAGGAGCAAAGCCTCCTTGGCTCACTTGTGAGATGGGTCAAGGTCATTCAAAAGAGTATGTTTCTAAAGCTCTTATCACTAGCTTTCACGAAATAAGGTGTCTTGTGTTCATAGTTCCTAAGAAAACAGCAAATGGCAACATAACAGTTTTCCCAGGACAGCTTCTATGACCTTGACCTTGGGTCAAGGTCATTCAAATGAGATCTGTAAGTGAAGAGCTTATCAGTGACTATCATTATGCCAAATTTGATAACTCTAATTTTTGTAGTTTCTGTACAAATGGCAATGTAAAATTTTACAACAGACAGCTGTAATGACCTTGACCTTGAGTCAAGGTCACTCAAATGGGTATGTCTGCATAGGTCTCTTTGCTGCCTATCATTGTGCCTTGCTGCTGTTTGTTGTTTCCAAGGAAATGCTAACGTTAAAGTCTCCACAAAACATCTTGAATGGCCTTGACCTTGACCCAAGGAAATTGAATACAAGTATGCCAGTACAGGTTATGCCAGTACAGTTTTTGTCAATGTCTATCATGCCATGCAAAGTTTGATGCCTCTGGTACCACTACATTCTGAGAAAATGGCAATTTTAAATTTCCAATTACACATCTTTGACGACCTTGACCTTCAGTCAAGGTCATTCAAAATGGTAAGTCTTGAAAGGTCTTGCTGCTGTTTATCAGCAAGCCAGGTTTGGTGCTTCTGCTGTTCATTGTTTCTGAGAAAATGCCAATGTTAAGGTTTTGGAAGGTTTTCCGCAAAACAGCTTGCATGGCCTTGACCTTGAATCAAAGTCACTGAATACAGGTATGTTAGTAAATGTGTTGTCAATGTCTATCATCATGCAAAGTTTGATGTCTCTGGCTTTTCTAGATTCTGAGAAAATGCCAATGTAAAATTTCCAAACAGACAGTTTTAGTGACCCTGACCTTAGGTCAAGGTCAGTCATTATGGTATGTTTTGAAAGGTCTTATGGCTGTCTATCAGCTTGCCAAGTTTGGTGCCTCTGCTGTTCATTGTTTCTGAGAAAATGCCAATGTTAAGGTTTTGGAAGGTTTTCCACAAAACAGCTTGTATGGCCTTGACCTTGATTCAAAGTCACTTAATACAGGTATGTCAGTAAAGGTGTTGTCAATATCCATCGCCATGCTAAGTTTGATGTCTCTGGCTTTTCTAAATTCTGAGAAAATGCCAATGTAAAATTTCCAAACAGACAGCTTTAGTGACCTTGACCTTGGGTCAAGGTCAATCATTATAGTATGTTTTGAAAGGTCTTATGGCTATTTATCAGCTTGCCAAGTTTGGTGCCTCTGCTGTTCATTGTTTCTGAGAAAATGCCAATGTTAAGGTTTTGGAAGGTTTTCCGCAAAACAGCTTGTATGGCCTTGACCTTGATTCAAAGTCACTTAATACAGGTATGTCAGTAAAGGTGTTGTCAATATCCATCGCCATGCTAAGTTTGATGTCTCTGGCTTTTCTAAATTCTGAGAAAATGCCAATGTAAAATTTCCAAACAGACAGCCTTAGTGACCTTGACCTTGGGTCAAGGTCAATCATTATAGTATGTTGTGAAAGGTCTTATGGCTGTCTATCAGCTTGCCAAGTTTGGTGCCTCTGCTGCTCATAGTTTCTGAGAAAATGCCAGTGTTAAGGTTTACTGCGGACACACAGACAGACAGACAGACAGACAGACAGACAGACACACAGACAGACACACAGACAGACGACGGAGGGTTATAACATAGACTCACTTTGTTACACAAGTGAGCCAAAAAAACAGAACGAAGAGAAGAGAGAGAGAGAGAGAGAGTTGCTGATGTAACCGGTAATCCGGTTAAAACATTCATAAAGTTCTATGCTTTTGAGACTTTTTTAAAATTTAAATTACTTGAAAACTCGAAATAAAAGAGTTCAGCGAAATACTTATCACAGCACTTTCGACGTGCAGTATGCTATATAATTATAGCCACAAAAAAACCCCAAAAGATAAGAAATATGAATTTCTCTTACTCCACCATTGTTGCATTTCTTATTGCTGTTGTGTTCCATTCATATTATAATAATTATATCATATTACAAATAATATGATGTGTGCGTGATGTAGCCCACCTTCCCCTGCTGTGGGGCCATTCGTGGAGGGCGACGCAGCAGAATCTGTAGACAGGGCTGTTGTTGCAGAACGTTGTGAAGGTGAGGTCAAGGAGGTCGGGTTTGTTTCTGTCTCTCCGGACGCTATATCACACTGAGAGGCTTCATTTCGAGGAATCAAAGGCTGTGTGTGTTCTCCGTCTTCCTCTGTCTGTTCTCTTTGTCGTGATTTAGTCTCTATGTCTACAGTTGATACGTTCCCAGAATCTCTGTTTGAAAAGGAAGACGTCGCGATACACCCATGTTTCTCTCTGCCTTTTCTGCATCTCGCACGAAGTCGTTTGCTATAGACAGACAACACATAATTATGAGTATACCCTACAACTGAATAGATGAAATCAATTAATGGACAAAAATAACCATCAACTACTGTGGCAAAAAATGCACAAACAGCACGGATCTATCCCAGCATCATATCCATGTCTAGATAGCGTCTCACATATTATTCATCTTCCATATAATTATTTCAACACATTTCACGGTATTTTAATGAACACAATGAATGTAATCATTATCAATTATTTTTGTCTAATTTTGATTGATGTATTTTGTGGACGGAAGATCGGAAGGAGAATGGGGGTTGGGTGTTTGTTTGTTTGTTTGTTTGTTTGTTTGTGTTTTTGAGAGAGGGAGCAACAACGATTAAGATCACTACCACTCCAGCAGCTACAGCGATCAAAGCCGTTTGGTTGTCCGCTTCTGCAAAAGGAATTCTTTTGGTGACTGTTCGTTTTAGTTTACCCTGGGGGCTGGGTTGAAGGTGGAGGGGGTTCTTACCGACAAAGACGCCAGACGACCACAGCAACACCGATTAACAACACTACCACTCCAACAGGTACAGCGATCAAAAGCGGTACTGGGTTGAAGAGGGAGGGAGGTCTTACCAACAGACGGCCACAGCAACGATTAAAAACACTACTACTACATCTCGAACAGGTACAGCAATCAAAAGCGTTTGGTTGTCTGTTTTTGCAAAAGGAATTCTTTTGGTGATTGTTAGTTTTAGTTTACCCTGGGGACTGGGTTGAAGGTGGAGTGGGGGTCTTACCGGCAGAAACGCCAGACGACCACAGGAACTCCGATTAACACTACTACCACTACCACTCCAACAGGTACAGCGATCAAAAGCGGCAGCTTGACTGTGTCTGCAAAAGGAAATTATGATTGTTTGGGTCTCTTTCTATCGATTTTGTGGTAAGCATTTATGATATAAAAAAAAATCTAAAGTGTATGTTTATCTTATACAACCTGTGCCAAACATTATTGTAATGAGGCAGACGGCCCATAGAATGACAGAATCTGATGGGAATATTTATATTTGGAAACTTCATCAAAAAAGCATTATAATCAGTTGCCATACTGTGTGACCAATTACTGCAAACTTTACTGTCAAAATATTAATCGTGTCACAGACGGCAAAGAGTATCACTAATATTCGCAAATTCCAGACAAACCTTTCTGTACAATAAAACATGGAAGGAGAACGATGAACATTAAAATACAAACTTCTGAAATATTTGAAAAGTGTTTAAGTAGCCAAGCATTGCAATGCTGCCAAATGCGACGATAGTGTGTTTCGTACGGGTTATTCGTACATCATCTATTTATTGCTAACCTTCCTCGTCTGTTTCCGAAGATGTAGAGCTAGTCTGTTGTGTCTGTGTTGTAGTCGGTTGTGTTGAAGTTTCAGCATCTAAAGACAACAGTGCGGATGTATAAAACGGTGATGGTCTAAACTCGTATACAACCGGTGTAATAAGACAGAGATACGCCTAAAGGAATTTACTCCGGAGTAAAAAAAAAAAAAAAAAAATTAAAAATTCGTTCGACAGAAATACTTTCTTGGTGTGGCTTACTTCCCAAGGAACTTACACCGGAGTAGAAATATCGAATAGAAATCCTTACACCGGGGTAAAACCTCCTACGACAGAAGTACTAGCTTGGCTTCTGAGTGAACAATTTTACTCGAAGCAGATCCATGATTAGGAGTACGTTTGTCGTGCTGAACAAACTGGTATGGTCTCAGTATTAGTCACTGATGACCAGTGTATTCGATAAAGATCAAGTGGTGAATGTTTAAACGGATGTAACAGGCTTTACGAATACGTACATGTATCTAAACTTAACAATTGACTCAAAAGTCAAGATAGGACAAATCAGAAATGCGTGAAGAACATAATCTAAATATTGAAAAGTATTTATTTTTCTGTGTGTTATCATTGCATCTGTTGTCTGTGAACACGCCTCCTGCCTCTTTTTCTCCAGACGTCGGAGAGGAGAATAGGATCACGAAAGACTAAGTATACTACCCCCTCCCCACCCCCCCCCCCCCCCCACCCCCCACCCCCACCCCTTACATGTAGTACACTGACAGCGAGCAAAATTGTAAGCAAACATAGTGAGACATTTGTTTTTGTTTCTTTGTTTTGTTTAGTTTCCAGAGAGTTAAGTATGGGAAAGGTAAATTCTGGTACAAAAGAAAAACAAAGACCAAATCTAACAGGGGTGACTCTTCTCTTCAGCTAACGATCATCAACATAAAACACACACACACACACACACACACACACACACACACACACACACACACACACACACACACACACGAGAGAGAGAGAGAGACAGACAGACAGACAGACAGACAGGTGACGGTTACCTTTCAGGGTGAAGTAGCAGGGCTCTGTGTTGGTTTCACTGGCCGGAGTTACCTGACACATGTATTTGCCTTCATGATGTTTTGATGCACTTTTTATTGTCAGAGTACAGCTGCCGTTCCCTTCTTCACGGTTGTAGTACCCAGGTTTATTGATCATGCACTCCTCTTTACCATTGTTGTCGATGTAGTAATGTAAGAGGTCTGGTTGAGCAACACAAACGGTTTTCGTCATACACAATTCCAGTTATCTCCCCTCTTCCGCACCACCAAGCAAGCACACCACCACCACCAACAACAACAACAGCAAACACACACACACACACACACACACACACACACACACACACACACACACACACACACACACACACACTGGCCAAAGAGGCCGTGTAATATTTTGGAGGAGGACAACATGAATCACCTTCGAACCCTCCTTCCTGTGGATACTGCTGAATGACGAATTCGTCGATTGTTCCCTTTGTATTGTCTCCGAAGGAACAGGTAATAGTTGTTTCCTCTCCCATCATAACAGATGGTACGGAGCATCTTATTTTGGAATCTGTACACATTTGTTTTCATGAAAAAGACACAATGCACAACGTAGTGAACACTGCTTATTACAAATCCTATAATTATGCTTGTAGTTGTAGTTAGGTAAACCGTAGGAGCCGGTTGTGTGTGTGTGTGTGTGTGTGTGTGTGTGTGTGTGTGTGTGTGTGTGTGTGTGTGTGTGTGTGTGTGTGTGTGTGTGTGTGTGTGTGTGTGTGTGTGTGTGTGTGTAAAACCTCTGGACATAATGTTTCTGATCCAGTAGAGTCCAGTAGTACTGTACTATTGGTAGTACGAGTAATACTGTCGCTGATTACCATTATTTGTATTGTTGTCGTTGTTACCACAGATACTGCCACAGATTGAAGACATTACCTGTAACCACCTCTTCTATGAAGAATAAACCAAGTGTAAGAAGCAGCTTCAGCACCATTTGCTCCGTCTGCCAGTAAAAATCAGCATCAGTTAAAAAACCTAATAATAATAATAATAATAATAATGAGTATTGTATAGGCGCTTTACCCAATTTCATGAATCGGCTCAAAGCGCCGCGAACTGAACCCAACACGCACGCTCACGTGAATCACACACACTCTCTAACACACTGGATATAAACACATTACAATCACGTGGCGCGAAGGGTCAGCTGAGCTATTTAAATTTCGGAATTTAGAATTGCATTTTTTGAGAAGGAAATGTTCTTTGCCCCGAGTTGAAATTCGAACCCTCGACCTCTCGTATTGGTGACAAGTCTCTTAAACACTAGACCACCGACCGCCCCTTAATCAGAACACAGCAACAAAAACGAGAAATAGACTGGACAGAGATTATCATTGCACTGGTGAGGATTACGGATCGATAGAAGAGAGTAATGGCGTAAGGAGTTCGAATGTTGGGGTCACAATTATCGCTTTCGTCCTTGAAATGGCGCGAGGGGGAGGGGGGGGGTTGATGGGTGGCGGAGGGTTGATCTGGGGGGTAGGGGACATTATTTTCCTGCGTTCAATTTCCTGTAAGAGAGTAAAAGCATTGTTTAATTAGTTAGACTGAAGACTGAAATATTTCCTGCTGACAACTAGCATCTTATATACATACCTAATGTGCAGCAGCATTTACAGTAAGTCTGTACACCCGTCTGCACTGACACTTTATTACAGATTCATGAATTTCGCGATGATTTTACGTGCAATTGTCGCAATGTTTCTGGTAGTATGGCCACCATATGTGACAAACGCCGCTTCCACAGAATGTAAGTATCTTCTCTAAGGGCTATTTTGAAAGCATGTCTCCATTTTCAAGGATGTCTGTTTGTCAGGTTGACATTTTTTTAATTGCTCTCTTCCTTGTCCGCGCAGTCAGGCCAACGCAAAGACGCGTGCGTTGTCATATGTCTGACATGTGATTTTATCAGTCACTCGTCGTCAAGACGTCTTGCATCGAACCCTCCCACTGACACATCCACTGCCATCTAGAATAGTGAATAATAATGACACACATGTGTCGTGACACGTCATGGACATTCACAAATCGTCATCAAGCTTTTGAATCAAACAAGCACTGAAAACGCCATTCTCTCACCCACCCGTGCAGTTATCATGCTGAACCGTCCTTTGCCTGCTGCGTCATATGTTGCCTGACACACAATGCACACCAGTAACAACTATGCT
The DNA here is from genome assembly GCA_018292915.2 of Batillaria attramentaria. Taxonomy (NCBI): domain Eukaryota; kingdom Metazoa; phylum Mollusca; class Gastropoda; family Batillariidae; genus Batillaria; species Batillaria attramentaria. Next base: position 247,934 of record JACVVK020000471.1, on the reverse strand, counting down.
AATGTCACCTGACGCGGGGTAATACTGACATGCACCAGCAACGGGCTGTGTTTTCTCGGGAAAGAACGACTGATAGCCGACTGCGCAAAGTTGACCCAAAATTGTGGACCACTGACTTTTATCTCGTGGTACGAAATAATGGCTACTGATGTGTGGTATGGATGGCCTTGGAGGGAAAGCACGCACTGTACCTCTCCTTCGGCCTTTCCCCCTTCCCCGCCTCCCCCGTCACTCTGACCCTCTTTAATCTATGCCCTCCTCCGCTTCTTTGTATCTTTGCATGCTTATTTTCTTTTTCTTTTCTTTTTTCTTCTATTTTCGTATTAGATTTACTCCCATTGTGCCTGGTATACTTTTTTGTCATGTTAGCCTTTTTTTTTTTTTAGTGTTCCTAGATTAGCAGGACAGCTTGTAAGATAGGCAGACCATGCCTACAAGTCTTTATCCTGAAATAAACGTTTCAGTCAGTCAGTCAGTCAGCCCTCCACAAAGTCCTACTCACCCGCAACCGTGGTTTCAAGGGGAGGGGGGGAGCCTTAGATGATTTACAGATCACCTCCATCGTATTTGTAACATACAAACTAATCCGTGCATTGCTAGCACAACTCCTCTTTTCCTTTCTTTTTTCTTTTAGTTTAGTACTGTAAGGTTTAATGTGAGTGTGTTAGTATGTATGTGCAAGTGACTGTAGTGTAAGTTATCTTGAATAAGTTATAACGTACTGTAAGTTATCTTGAGTAAGTGATAGCATGGACGTACTGTTTTAATCTACAGACCACACACACGCATACCTCTGTCATTTAAATACTGACATCACGCGAATACTTCCTGTTATAAGTCAGTAATAACCTGCGTTATTCCCCGAAACAGTTCGGCTCGATTCGATAGGTTTAACTAAACTCTCCTCGCGAGACATATCGCCTAAACTAAAAGCCGCAGATTAAACATACAACTAACAGAAACACAAGAAGAGTTCACATACCATCTTGTCGGCAATGGAATCGAGCAGGTGCGCACTAACCTAAAACTTAAAATGGCTGCCAAGGCTACGAGAAAGAGTAAGGGAAATAACTGAATGCCTTCAAAGGTTTCCTTGCCTTTGGATTTCCGCCTTCCTTGTTGCTTGCGCGGCGTAAAGCCCTAACTAACTAACTAACTAACTAACTAACTTGGATTTCCCCCCAGCGTGGATGCGGCGTTTGAGTCTCACTCAACTGAGGCACATGCAAATAAGAGTGTAATGTGTGATTTAAGAGGAATCCGCCTTGCAATATTAGTCAGAGAGATGCAGATGTGGTCTGTAAGTTATACATTTTGTTTCCTAGCCTGATTCAGATTTTATTAATTTAATTTCGTTATATTCAGCGAGGTGTCCTAGATAAACGCCTTTTTGCATTCATAGGTATCAGACAAATGACATCTTGGGGTAATTTGTCGATATCATTTGATCCCGTCAAGTGTGTGTGTGTGTGTGTGTGTGTGTGTGTGTGTGTGTGTGTGTGTGTGTGTGTGTGTGTGTGTGTGTGTGTGTGTGTTTTAGACTACGCTACGTGCACTGTCGGTTTTCCTTTTTTCTCAAGGTCACTACAATATGACGTTTCAAGGTCTGACCGGCTCAGTACTGACTGCTGCAGAGAACTCACGCATTTCTCTCGAGTTTAGTTTGAGTATCACAGCATGCACCAACAGTCAAGATTTGTTCACAATAACTATAGCCAAGATGGGCCACGTAGATCACACACAAAGTGTGGAATATTTCCATTATTGCAAAATTATAGTAGACAAAACTGGGAGGTGCCGACGTTCTGTCGACTACTGCAGCTGTTTGGAACGGCCATGGACTTACAAACTGACAAAAGTCGCGGATCAGTCTGACAACACCACATGGCGATTCTGGGTGAACGATGAACCTGAGAAAGGAACGGATCTGATCTTTAACATTTTAGGTACTCTCTCTCTCTCTCTCTCTCTCTCTCTCTCTCTCTCTCTCATAGGGTATTTTCGTTTTACTTTTTATTGATAATATTTAGTAATGCTGTCTAAGTAGTAGCTGTAACAACGGCAAGTTAGAAATTTGACCTTTGTGTGGAAACTTCTACTGTTCAGAAATAAGATTCATTCATTTATTCTCTCTCTCTCTCTCTCTCTCTCTCTCTCTCTCTCCACAGGATGGAGAGAGAGAGAGAGAGAGAGAGAATAAATGAATGAATCTTATTTCTGAACAGTAGAACATCCTGTGGGCGGTATTAAGACGGGCTGGGGTGGGAGGTAAAATGTTTAGTGCTCTTCGAGCCATTTACAAGTCTGTGGTCGCTTGTGTGCGGGACAAGGGGAGAACATCAGCCTCCTTCAGCTGCCCCATCGGGGTGAAGCAGGGGTGTCTGCTCAGCCCCTTGATATTTTCATTTCTGATAAATGAGCTGGCGATAGAAATGTCAAAACAAGGTAAGCATGGAATACAGTTAATCCCTGGCGCTATAGAACTTTTTTTGTTGCTTTTCGCAGACGACGTTATTTTGCTCTCTGATTCTCCAGTTGGCTTACAAAACCAGCTGGACTGCCTAAAAAAGGAAGCTGACCGCTTACACCTCGAAGTTAATCTTGAAAAAACCAGTGTCATGGTCTTCAGGAATGGTGGTTATTTGGGAAAAACTGAAAAGTGGTTCTATGGTGGAACTAGAGTAGTAGTAACAAATTCTTACAAATACCTAGGTTTAACATTTACCACAAGACTTAGTATTTCAAGTGCAGTCACAGATTTTTGCAACAAAGGCAGAAATGGCGTCGTGCAAATTAGCAAATGTCTACGACAACTGAATGCTTCCAACAATTCGCTATTTTGGAAACTTTTTGATACCCAAGTAGAACCTATTTTAACCTACGCTGCCGAAGTTTGGGGACTTGAAAGTGTTGACCAGTTAGAGAAGGTACATACTTTTGCCATAAAAAAATTCCTTGGGTTACCATTACACTCCTCAAATAAAATGGCTTACGGCGAGGTAGGTAGGTACCCTCTATTCATCAGGACTGCCCTGAAATGCATCAGATACTGGTTAAAATTAACAAGGCTCCCTGACTCAAGGATATGTAAACAGGCGTACAAGATGCTTGTCAAGCAGGACGAACTAGGAAAATTGAACTGGGTCTCCAAGGTGAAGGCGTTCCTTTTTGAACATGGCTTTGGGTTTGTCTGGGTATCTGAAGGCGTTGAGAACTGTTCATTGTTTTTATCAGAGTTTAAAGAGAGACTCTTGCTTGGCAACAGACAGGACTGGCACTCTGAGCTGGAAGGTAATGATAAGTATCAATGGTATCTGTCTTTCAAATCTGACCTGGTTGCCGAAAATTATTTGTCCTGTGTCAAAATAAAAAAGTTTAGAATAAATCTAACAAGATTCAGGTTACGTGTGTCCCCTCTTAAGGTCCACGATCGCTGGTACGAACATCCGAGCGGCGGTGTAGAAAGTTTGTGCCCGTCGTGTAAACAGGGGCAAGAAGACGAACTCCACTTTCTACTAGTCTGCCCCGTCTATTCAGATGTTAGAAATGCCTGTATAAAACAGCATTACATCAAGAACCCCTGTTGGCTAAAAGTTGCTGCTCTCTTGGCATCCGATAACGAGTGGGAGATAAGAGGCTTGGCTCGATATATCTCTTCAGCCCTAGACGCTAGACAAGACGGGCTCAACAGAATGCATAAATTGCCATCGTGACCTCCGGTAATTTTTGTTGTTGTTGTTTGTGTTTAAAGAGGCTCTATATTACCTGCCCTGAATTGGCTCTCTATGATACATTGGGCGTTAAGCAAGCATTCTAGTAACCTGCTTTAGATAGTATTTACCTTTTTTGGCAAAGCATGTTAGATAATCTGATATTACTGGGAGTGGACAGTCCCATACGTTCTGATCCTCTTTCGCACCTAAACGGAAAATGTGTGTGTGTGTGTGTGTGTGTGTGTGTGTGTGTGTGTGTGTGTGTGTGTGTGTGTGTGTGTGTGTGTGTGTGTGTGTGTGTGTGTGTGTGCAAATGTTACAGCTTTAATTGTTGGCCCGGGTGATCGTATTGACACTCTGCGCGACATCATTGTTAAGGGCGTGAGACCTTCAACAATAAACTGTTCGAGTTCGAGTTCGAGTTCTCTCTCTCTCTCTCTCTCTCTCTAGCAACGTGCTAAAGGACTATAACCGCAGTAGATATGTTCACACCCATGGTTTCTTTGTGAACCAGCGTGCCTCATCAATATGAAATCTGATTTTTTGCATAACGACAGTCGACCCATCTTAAAACGTAAGATCAAGACTACTCTGATGTTATGTTCTAGCGAGCAGTCCACCCTATCAATATGACCGCACACAGCAGGCCGACCGATTTTTCTGAAAAATGTGACCATCGGTTGTGGTCAAACTCGACGTCCCTACAGTGAACGCATGCGACGCCAAGTCTGTCGTTTTGCACGGCATATTTCATCAGAGCACGGGTCCCTCGATACTTTGGCCCATCGCAACGCAAACCAACACCAACAGTTTTACCTAACTAAAATAACAGGAACTTGCATATTTCCGCAGGAAAGTCTCAAGGTGGCTCAGGACCACCGACACTGAGAAGCACTACTGACGGAAGCACCCTTGACTTCAAGGCAGTTTCTGACGTCACGGACGGTAAAAAAAAAAAAAACCCAAGAAAACAGTTCAGCCTAAAACTGCACATTAATTTTACTCACATGACATAGTGAAATGCTATTATTACTGATAGGATTTTTTGAAATGTTCTCGGTGTTCTGTGGAAAAGGCAGAAGAACAAACGGTTCAAATCCTGTCGTAACATAGCAGACGATACAAGACAATCATATAGGGAATGGATTTCGTCTGGTCTCTTGCCCTCTGAACGTGTCTTGGCCGCTGATATTCTGACGTCTGATGATAAGGCTCGAAGTCTTTTTCCTTCCGATGATTGTAGACAGGATAGCAAGAAATATAATTAACAATATCAGATTTACTGATCAGCTGCTATAGGATTTTTTTTTTTTTTTTGATCGATTAACTGTCTTCCTCTGTATGCAGAACCACTTGAAAAGAGTGAGACAGAGTCCCTCTCCTTGACGACAGCCAGCGGTAAAACCGAAACAAAGAGTGATGATGAAGACCCTCAGACTCTTGGTGACTCCACTTCACATCCTGGACCAGACGTCAATGTGTTGGGAAGTGTCGGTATCGTTGCTTTTGCGGCGACTGTCATCACTGTCCTGGTTATCCGTGCGATAAAAGGTTATAATTTATGCTTAAATGTGTTTAATTGTTGTTGTTTTTTATGCATATACGTTATGTTGTAGGTGTAGATTTCTGCATGTCAGACTGCCGGTGTGCGTGCGGTGGTAGACACGTGTGTGCTTCAAAGTGAGAACAAAATTACAGTTACAATCCTCTCTCTCTCTCTCTCATCCTTTTATGCAAACTGAATCACAACACGAGACCTTAAACGTGAAGAACGTTTAAATTTGTTTAATCATTGTTAGTTCGCTGAAGTGCTTGTATTTGCAAATCATTTTTTTTTGTTTTTTTGTTTGTTTGTTTCTTTATTTATTTGTTTATATATTTATCTGTTTATTTTATACTTGCGCCAGGCATGAGAAACCGCGATTGTCAACCCGAGTTAAGAGTTGCTGCTGTTCCTGACACTGACAGAGAAGGTGAAGGTCGTCAGGATACAGGGGACTATCATTTGTACTCGGAAGTTCAGGACGAACAGATGTACCCATGCTCAGGTACACACACACACACACACACACACACACACACACACACACACACACACACACACACACACACACACACACACACACACAAAGATTTCTGTTGCTTTTTATGCATTTCTAGTTGATGTAATACATGTATTTACTTTAGAGAAACAGAGACACACTGACACACACACACTGATACTCAGACATAGAGATGTCTTTCGATCTTTCAAAATTTCTAGTCGTGTGTACTTACTTCAGAGAGAGAGGGGGGGAGGGGGGGTCTGTTCCTTTTCCTACATTTCTAGATTTATTTCAGCAGCCCCTGTGTTCCCATGTCGAGCCCCGAGAGAACTTCCCGAAGCTCCAGGAGAATCCGCTGATGGCTACCTGATACCTGTCCCACATAGAGCCGGTACGAAGTCATTCGATTTATTGAAAAATAAAACAGTGGTAGTAATGGAATTGAAGTTAAATGGAATATGTTTTTAGCGAGAAAGGTTTACACATAATTAGTTAATATCAAAATGATTGCCAATGTTTGTCGAAGGTAACATGTAACGATTTCTCAGCTAGTAAAGAGCGCCCATCTTGAAAATCATGACAAAATTGTGCGCTTTGTTTGTGAGAATCAGTCCATTGTGTTGCAGACTCACTGGGATAAGAATTCACCATGTATTGTGTGTATTGTGTGATGGTTAAAAATGGTTATACTGGCAAGCAACTCACACAGTGCATGGGTTGCTAGGACTTTGTTTTCTTGACACATCGCACCAACCAGGTCATGACATAGTGCGTGTTTTCAGTATTATCCAGACCTTGTGGAAGCAGTGATTTTGTCTTTCTTTCTTTTTTTCTTTTTTTGAGTGACAGGTGATATGAATTATACACATCCGGACTCTCGCAACATTCCGTCCGTATTCTTACAGACCAAACTATGTGTTACAGAGTTACCTAGAATCTGCTTCACGCCGCGAAACTGTAGAATCCTTCGTAAAATCTGTAATGTATAGAGAAAGGCGCACATTGCTTGAACATAACTATTCGGGCAAAAGCAAATTTAGATACTAAGAAATATGCGTAACTGACGTCCATTTTTTAACACAATCTGGAATTGCTCTATAGTCGTATTTATTTTGTGACTGTGTTATAGTTTTGTGTTATTATGGTTTGCCATCAGTTTCTTTCTTTTAATTATCAACAGAACCTGTCTCTGAGCCGGCCACAGCTGTTGTTGACGCCTACCTCAATCCAGTTGCCTCGCGTGCTGTAAAAGAAGGAACTGACGGTGCCCAGAACGTCATCCCATTGTACGGAAACAGTGGCTCAGCTGACGGGAACACAATCTAATTCACATTTCAAGGCGATGTGCGTTTGACTTGTGGTCCTCGCTTGACCGCCTGCATGCATTGTACTACACAAATGCGATTGTAAGAGTGTAAATATTTTTTGGTCTTTGGGTGAGGAGCAAGTTTGCCTTGTTACGTTAATTGTGATTTTTTTTTTTTTACTTGCGTCATCTCAGTTTTGAAATTGTTGTTGGGGACAGCATCATGATAGTCACACACACACACACACACACACACACACACACACACACACACACACAAGACCAAAGTCGGAAGCTTACATTAGATATGTTTCTGTTTTTCATTCACAATTATGATTACGTATACAGAACAACATGAACTGAAGACCAAAACAAAAAGAAACTTACCAAAGAGGGAAAAGTCTATTACTACAACAGTCCACCGCAAGAAATTATAATTACGATACATACCACAAATCACGACAGTCCGTTTATATCACGAAGGGAAGCCACTGAAAGTGCCAACCACTCACTGACACTCACGCACATTATAACAACGATGGACAGACATACACTGGTAAAACTGACTAATTACACGGACATTACTGACCAGAGTCACCACAATCGTTTCAGATTTTAGACCCAAATGATGGTTCTGATGCACAATGTCGGCGCATTCCATGGAAAGTTTTCCTCAAGCTGTTGAATACCTGTCATTAAAAGTGAGTTAGTCTTCACAACTAACCGGGGCGGTCGGTGGTCTAGTGGTTAAGTGACTTCGCCACCAGTGCGAGAGATCAGGTTCGAGCCCCACTCGGGGCAAAAGAATTTTTTCTCTTCGTACATGGCACCGTTCTATCGCCATTCGGGCTGATCCCTCTCTGCTAGGAAATGTTCCGCAGATAAAATTCGAAAATAAAGGCTATTCTAAATTTCGAAACGTAAATAGCTGAACTGACCCCTCGCACCACGTGATTGTGTGTGTTCATGTCCAGTGTGGGAGAATCCGTGTGATTCATGTGAGCGTGCGTGTTGGGTTCAGCTGACGGCGCTTTGTGCCAATTCAAGAAATTGGGTAAAGTCCCTACAAAATACGTAATTATTATTATTACTATTATTATTGCAAACCATGAACTAGGAAGTAATGAGTAAATGCAACCAAGGCAACAAAACGTGAAAATGAAACTTACAACAGCGGAAAAGAAAACATACTGCTGTGCCATTTCGGGTGAGTGGGGTCGAATATACCGGTACTGCCCAACCCCCCAACCCCTCCCCCACCCACCACACCCACCCCTAGACAAAAAAAAAAACAAACCTGAAACAGTACTTTTCCGAAAAAGAAGGAAAATTGTCACTGTACTACCGGCTCAACAAATAAACATTTTCTGGATATGGTAGATAACAGGCAGAAAATAACTCAAAGGTTTCTTTATAAGTGAATTTATGAAATTTCCTGGGATAACACACCGGGTAATTAAGATGGATAAGACTAAACAATATGGAACTGTCTGATTGCAAAATGACATCACATTCAATCTGTAGGGTCCAGCAGAGTTGAGTCTCTATTTTCTGATCGTGACCCATGTACTGTATCTCTTGGTTAAAAGTGACATGCAGAGAAAGAAAATAAAGATGTTAAAAGCCTTCATGGACTTTCCGTTGTGTGGAGTGATAGGCAAGAGTTAGAGTAACAAAATAAAATAAAAAATGACGTGATCACACACACACACACACACGCACACACACACACACACACACACACACGCGCGACAGACTAAGTGAAATATACGAACATTAACTTATTCTCTATTTTTAGAACTTGCTGTCGTTCTCTCCTCAACTGTATGCGCACGCGGCTGCACACATAAACACACAGCAGAATCATTCAATGAAGGTCAAGAAATGTTTCTACACAAGAAAGCAAACACCAAACAGCTAATGGAACGCACAATGAAACAAACGAAAAGGGTAAAGAAAAGCAAAAATACTGTCCGACCCATTATGGTGAATATCATAAACACACAACAAATCTGAACAAGTACAGAAATCTTGTGGATCTCTTTGCCGTGTAGTTCACAGCTACATCTCACGGGAACTTTAGCCTTCTTTTCCCATCTGACAGACTTATCTCATGCACACATCATGTGCCCAGGTCTGGTGACAAACAATTTACATGTACGAACACCTACTATTACACACACCACCCAGACACAATTTCAAACAACTGAAGAGCACCAAATCCAGTCAACAGGGCATGGAAAATTGTCAGTATGGCGAAAAAAAAAATGAAAAAGTACAATCGAAAGTACAAAATTAACGCAAGTCTAGAAGATAGAAGACTTTGACGTAATGGTCTTTACCCGAAAGCTGACGTCATAGATTTATTACTATGTTTTGCCATTACACGTCAGCTTTGTCCAGCGAATCGAGCGTTCCCTGTCATCGATACAGACAGAAAGAAAAGAGAGGGGACGTTGTGGCTGGGAATCCTCGAATACTCCAACACTGAGACAATCCCACACGTGTGATTTGTCTGTCGGAGTGTTGGTGCACTGTGATTGGCTGCACTGACTTGTCGATAAGAATCTGGCGACATGTCAATTAGACAATTATGTAGGTTATTCAGTCCGGGCTGGACGACGTAAGGAGTAGTTTTTGGATACATGGAAGCCTTTTAGCTGTAATCCCCCCTCCCCCCCCCCCCCTCCTCGCTGAGCAAAAAAAGAACAAACAACAACAACAAACACACAAACAAAAAAATAGCAAACAAACTAACACAAAACACCGAACAAAACAAACACAACAACCAAAAATTCAACAGTTCGTTTAGGTTTCAAGTAACCAGGTTTGGTGATAGTAGAACGTTGCAACTCCGTGAACGTGTAGCATCACTTTACACGTTAGTCTTTGGTTGTCTCAGAGCGTCTTATACATTTTGTCACACTGCAGAACCGTACATTCCCATTACCAATACTACTTCATGCTGCCCTCGTGTTATACTACTTCATTCAGTTGTCGACCTTTGCCCTGACTTTCAGCTTCATTGCCAAGGTGTCACCGTCAGCCTAATCTTCCGAACAATGCTCTTTGTGTCTCTATCTCGCTCTCTGTTGTATAAGGATGGATGCGCACCTTGAGGGTAATTTTCCAAGCGGAATCAATGATGTTTTGTTTTGTTTCTATTGTTTTGACAGTTATTATCACTGGCCTTGGGGGCCAGTCTTTCTTTTCACCCAACCTTGTAACACAAGTCACTTCTCTCAGTTCACTGTCACTGACACCTATTGTCTTCAACAGTCTTTTGACATCGTATTCATCAGCCTCTGGTCCTCTTCCAGTCTGCTCGTTTAGCATGAAAATGACAAGGTCCAACTGGTGTTCTTCAGTGTTTTCTCTTGCCGTTCCTCCAACCTTGCCACTAGGATCCACTGCAGTATTCCCGACTTCTCTTCTTGGCTGATCTTCCTTTTCTGTCATGGTTTTGGAAGCACTGTCTTTCGTCTTCTCTCCTACAGCAAACACAACAGGAATATTCCGTAAGAAAGAAAATGCTTGTACATCTTCCTCTTTTCTCTCGCTTGTTTGGACAATTATCACCAGTGGACAATGGCGTTCACGAAGGTTTCTAAAACAATGCGTCCATGTATTCTGTGAGACAGCTTTGTCGCCGGCCTTAAAACGTTCATCGAACAGAAATGCGCATTTCTTGTCAGGGTCACGTACGTATGATGACCACATCGTGGGATCAGTGAACTTTGTACGTGGAGTATACCCCTCCTCTGTAAAGTGATCCAGAAGCTCTCGCCCTAATGTTGTTTTCCCGCATTTCTCAGGTCCTGCAATAATAACTGCTCCTGTTTCCTGTAGTGCTTTCAGAGCTTGGTCGTACGCTTGGTGATTGGCATTTTGTTCGCTGTAACCTTGAGAAGAATCTGTAAAACAAATCAAAACAGATTCTCATGCAGATGTCACCCTTACCAATGTCACTTTCTCACTTTCCTATTTTATCCCAAGACACCCACCCGTACACACAGACACACCCCTGTTGATCAGGAACATGTAAAATTTCTCACACACACACACACACACACACACACACACACACACACACACACACACACTGTTGATCAGGAATATGTAAAATTTCGACAAAATATGCTTTGAAAATTAAGATCACTTCAAGACTTGAAATAAAATATGACAGGGAAAAGTTTATCAAAGCACTGTCGATCTGCAGTAAATAGCATACAGTGAAGTACATGTATACAAACGATGTCACACAAGAAAAGGAACTTCTCTTACCCCACGCAGCAGAATCTGCAGACCGGGCTCTTTCTGCAGAACGTTGTGAAGGTGAGGTCAAGGAGGTCGCGTTTGTTTGGCTGATAACATCTTTTGCAGAGTTAGTCGCTTTCACCCCGCTGCCTGACCTAGGTTCCTGGTTTTGTATTTCGGAGCCTCTGCTCGCATCACTCGGACTTTGTGAGACTGGTTTCGCCGGAGATGAACTGCTCTGAGAAGCGTGAGCTTGTGGTGACGTGGTTTGGGAAACGGCATTGTTTGATTGTGTTTTGTCTGAGTTTTCGAGAGACTTTCCGGTCTCGATGTCCTCATTTCGGGAAATCAAAGGCTGTGTTTGTTCTCTGTCTTTCTCAGTCTGTACTTTTTGTTGTGAATGAGTCACTATGTCTAACGTTGATACGTTCCCAGAACCTCTGTTTGAAAAGGAAGCCGTCTCGACACATGCATGTTTCTCTCTGCCTTTTCTGCATCTCGCACGAAGTCGTTTGCTACAGACAGATAAATGAACATAGGTATATAAACTAAATGAAAGATGAAACCAGTTCACGAAACACACATACAAAAAATTCATAACCACCATCCCCCCACCACCACCATCTATATTTGAGGATGTATTAATTTTGTGGGCGGAAGCCGGGAAGGCAGTCTAAGAGGAAAAATAATGGAAATACGGCCAATACATTGTGATTCAAGTTTTTCTTTCTTGTTTGTTTGGGGGTTTTTTTTGGTTGTTGTTGTTGGGTTTTGTTGTTGTTGTTGTTTGTTTTTTTTTGTTTGTTTTTTTTTTTTTGGGGGGGGGGGGCTTTTCTTATCTTTTGTTTTGTTTTTAGCCTGGGGTACTGGGTGGAAGGGGGAGGGAGGTCTTACCAACAGACGGCCACAGCAACGATTAAAAACACTACTACTACATCTACTGTTACATCTAGATTAGACTTTTGTAATTCTGTCCTTGTTGGCCTGCCAGCTGATCAAATCAACCGCCTTCAGCGTGCACAGAACAGTGCTGCGCGTCTCATTCTCAAAAAGCGTAAACGTGACCATGTTACACCTCTTCTGAAGGAATTACACTGGCTACATGTATAAAGTAGCAACACTAGTCTACCGTCATTTCGACAAATCCCTCCCGCAGTACCTCACAGAGAAGCTCACTACGTATGAAACATCCCGTTCACTTCGCTCATCTTCTGAGAAACTATTAAAAATACCCCGTGTCAGTCTGAAAACTTATGGCCAACGTTCCTTCAGTTACTCTGCTCCCCAAATCTGGAACTCTCTGCCCGTCTCACTTAGGAATCTCCCTACTCTGTCACAGTTCAAGGCACACCTTAAAACCTATCTGTTTCGGCAAGCTTTTTTACTGTATCCTCCCCTGTATCCCACGTCCGCCGTGTGTGTGTGTGTGTGTGTGTGTGTGTGTGTGTGTGTGTGTGTGTGTGTGTGTGTGTGTGTGTGTGTGTCCGTCCGTCGGTCTCTGTGTGTGTGTGTGTGTGTGTGTGTGTGTGTGTGTGTGTGTGTGTGTGTGTGTGTGTGTGTGTGTGTGTGTGTAGCGCGCACTGAGTGCTCCGGCTCTTGGGCAGACTTTCTGCGCCATACAAGAACAATTTATTATTATTATTATTATTATCTCGAACAGGTACAGCAATCAAAAGCGTTTGGTTGTCTGTTTTTGCAAATGGAATTCTTTTGGTGATTGTTAGTTTTAGTTTACCCTGGGGGCTGGGTTGAAGGTGGAGGGGGTTCTTACCGACAAAGATGCCAGACGACTACACCAACACTGATTAACAACACTACCACTAATACTCCAACAAGTACAGCGATCAGCGTCAGCTGGACTGTGTCTGCAAAAGGAAATTATGATTGTTTAGGTCTCTTTCTATCGATTTTGTGGTAAACATTTATGATAATGGAAAGTTATCTAAAGTTTATGTTCCTCTAAGACAAGCTGTGCAGACGTAATGAAGTAGACGACTCACAGAATAACAAATTATGATAGGAATATTTCATTTTTTAAAAAGTCTTCATTTAAAAAAACTTAATAATCAGATGGCAGACTCTGTTACCAATCGTTGCAAGCTTTACGACACTCTGTAATGTGTATTACCAACATGCGCAAACTTCAAGACAGGCCCTTCTGTACGAAAAATAACATTTGAAAAGTTCTTAAGTAGCCAGGAACCGGAATGGTACCAGATGCGACGATAATCTATTTCAGACGGGCTAATTTCGGTTATTGTTCATGTACTTGCCTTCCTCATCATTTTCTGTAGATGTAGTCTGATATGTTTGTGACGCGTTCGACTGTGTTGTAGTTTCGGCTCCTAAAGACAAGAGTGTGCATACATGAAACAGTAAAGGTCTAAAACAGTATACAGGTCGTGTAACATGTCACATGTACTCCCGCCAGATAATCTGTAGTGTGTGATAATCTCTTTTTCTTAAAGGGAGTAAGACTTTCTTTACGAGATTTTTTATCCCGGAGTAAATCCCTCGTTGAGTAAGTTTGATTGTCACAGAATGTCATGCTCTAATCATGGGAGACAATTCGCACGCTAAAGATCGACTCGAGAATTTTAGCACAGATGCCACCGGCTTCAACAACACATACTTCTCAACTCTATTCCAAGGCCAAAAGGGTGGGTGGGGTTTGTGTTTGGGAGTTTAACGTTCTTTTCCACCATGTACGGGTGATATCAAAGACATGGCAATGAGAAACAGCTGAATATTTGGTTCCAACCGGAATTCGAACTGAAAACCCAAGCACCGAAAGTTCAACGCTCTACCTTTCGGCTATCCCCGATCCCCAAAGGCCAAGACAGAGAAAAAAAATCAGAAACGTAAAAAGAACACAGTCCAAATAATATAAAATATTCATATTTATCAGTGTGATATCACTGTCTATAAGGATTCGCGAGCTGTCGCCTATTGACGTTCAGTTGGTATAGTCGTCCGTTAGGAGGTGCAAATGTATACAAGTCAATTCCGTCGATATTTCGCATAAAGTAAAACGTAGAACGAAGTCAGCGGCCACGTGACTTCACCTCGCCAGACCCCGGAGTACATTTGCACCCCCTCCCGCGTCCCGTTAGTGGACGACTGGAGTTTATTTGCCCCTCCTCCACATGACTGGTATACATTTGCAATCCCCTAACGGGCGATCTATACCAACTGAACCATATTAACTCGCCTCCTGCTGCTGTGACTCCAGGCGTTGTGTGTGTAGGTTCTGTGAAGAAGACAAAAATAGAATCATGAAAGTAACAGCATTATTTTCCCAAATACTACACAAATTTGTCAGAGCACACAATTAATGACACAAGTTTGTTTCCATGCAGTGCGGCAAAAACGATTCAATTTGCAAAGATGCAAACATGAAATCTGAGGATTTTACCTTTCGGTTTTCATGGTTCAAAGCACGCGCGCGCGCACACACACACACACACACACACACACACACACACACACACACACACACACACACACACACACACACACACACACACACACACACACGCACCCACGCACGCACCCACGCACGCACGCACGCACACACACACACACACACACACACACACACACACACACACACACACACACACACACACACTGATATTGTTTATCAGTTTAAGGAGATGTCGGATGATGATGCTCATGATGCTGATGACGACGATGATGATAATGAGGGTAATGATGTACCTTTCAGAGTGAAGTAGCAAGACTCAGTGTAGTCGGGAACAGAAGGTATCACCTGACACATGTATCTGCCCGTATCATCCTCTGTCGCATTTAGCACTGTCAGGGTAAAGATGCCATTATGAAGCTCATGCTTCTGGTAGCTAGCTGGTTCAGATATCTGGCAAGCGAGTTTTCCAGAGTTGTCGCGGTAGCAAAATGTTATTTCTGGTGGAACAAAACGATAAAAAAAACAGGCTTGGTTATATTGCACAGATTCCATTTATCTCCCCTCTCCTGCATATATTGTCACTGACTGCGTATCACCAAACAGGCAAACTTACAACACACACACACACACACACACACACACACACACACACACACACACACAGAGAGAGAGAGAGAGAGAGAGAGAGAGAGAGAGAGAGAGGGAGCAGGGTTTAGCATTCCCAGATAACATGCTAGCGTTAGATAAACGTTACATTATCGTTATCAGGTAACGTTAAACTAACTTTGAATGCTTGTGAAACTCTAACCTTCTTCTGTTAAGGTAACTTCATAATCTAACGTTACCCTAATGTTTCCTTGTACATACGATTAACGTTACATTAACGTTAGCCAGTGTTACGTTACTTTCTAATGTTAGATTAACATAAGATCAACGTTGCCTTTCTAACATTAACCAAAATCAAACCATACTAACGTTCATCTAACACTAGCATGATATCAAAGACTTCACGAGCAGACAGCGGGGACTGGGAGGAGGGAAGGAGATTATATAAACTGATTATAGGAAGACAAAACGAGACAGCTCCACTGCACCAAGGAACTGTTTCCTAGTTGAATGTATAATTAACTGGGTCTGTTTGCACAAGAGGAATATCACAAAAGATCAGAGGCTCCCAAGGCTGAC
The DNA here is from genome assembly GCA_018292915.2 of Batillaria attramentaria. NCBI lineage: Eukaryota > Metazoa > Mollusca > Gastropoda > Batillariidae > Batillaria > Batillaria attramentaria. Next base: position 232,001 of record JACVVK020000471.1, on the reverse strand, counting down.
TGGATTGAATCGTGTTCAACTGGGCTGTTCGCCTGTTCCCTTACGACAGCTGTCCCTTCCCTGATAACGTGTCCGTGTGGGCCATTTCCAATCACACTTTTGTTGGGGACGATAAACCCTAGTTTATCTACATATAGACAAACAAGGAGGAACGGCCCCGTCCTACAAAGTTGTTTCTCCAAATTTCATTTTATTTTGTTTGTTTTGTTGTTATTGTTGCCGGTTCTCCCCTCTCCAAGTTCTGCCAATGACACTAGATCCTCTCCGACCTCGACCGATTAGCCACGTGACTGGGGATGGGGCCGGGTGGGGGGGGGGGGAGGGAGGCAGAGGGAGAGAGAGAGAGACAGAGACACAGAGAGAGGGTGGGTGGGTGGGTGTTTAGGAGTTTAACGCCCTTTTCCACCACATAAGGGTGATATCAAAGACAGGGCAACGAGAAAAAAGCAAGCACAAATATTTGGCTCCAGCCGGGATTCGAACTCTCGACCCGAGCATTGGAAGTCCAACGCGCTACCATTCGGCCATCCCGGCTCCCCGCATAAGAATGCAAAAGCGTATACGTCTGGATTAGGTCACTACTAAGTAGACAGTAACATGAAATCACCTTTGAACCCTCCACCCTGTGGGTACAGCTGAATGACGAAGTCGTCGACTGTTCCCTGTATGTTGTCTCCAAAGGAACAGGTAATGTTTGTTTCCTCTTCCCTCATCACAGATGGAACGGAGCATCTTATTTTGGAATCTGTACAACGTATAAAAGCAGACATATCGCACAATATAAAAAAAATATTATGACAAGGACAGTATAATTATTATGCTCGCAGCTAGGTAAACTGTTGGAGCCAGTCTGAAGTCGAACAGTGTGTGTGTGTGTGTGTGTGTGTGTGTGTGTGTGTGTGTGTGTGTTCGTGTGTGTGTGCGTGTGTGTTCGTGTGTGTGTGCGTGCGCGCGTGCGCGTGTGCGTGCGTGCGTGCGTGTGTGTGTGTGTGTGTGTGTGTGTGTGTGCGTGTGTGCGTGTGTGTGTGTGTGTGTGTGTGTGTGCGTGTGTGTGTGTGTGTGTGTGCGCGCGCGCGCGCGATTTTGTTTTTGTAGTTTTGCTACAATGGAGGAAGAAAGTAACAATATATCTCAAATTTACGCCTGGCTATATATTAGTTACTGTTGTATTAGTTGATCCAGATTTAATCTGAATCTAAAACCGTAAATATTCTTCGCGTCCTAAAGAACACTAAGCGTATTTCTAGTTGTTACCCCCACCCCTACCTCGTATTCCCCACCCCCCTCCGTTCATCGTTGTCAGAGAAGCTGGCTGTGGAGTTTGGAGGACGGTTCAAAGGAAGCTACCGCAACAAGAAAAGACAAATCGTGTGTGTGTGTGTGTGAGAGAGAGAGAGAGAGAGAGAGAGAGAGAGAGAGAGAGAGAGAGATTAAAGCAATGTTTCTGTTCCAGTGTCAAAGTCAAGTCAAGTCAAAAATACTTTATTTATCCCCGTAGGGCAATTCATGCGGGCGAGCATAAGACACATAAAGAAGTTAAGATCACTAAATTCATATAATTGTACACTCTCTCTCTCTCTCTCTCCCTCTCTCTCTCTCTCACACACACACACACACACACACACACACACACATACACACACACACACAATGCTGATTGATATAAAAACACACACCACCACCCTGACCTTTCCCTGTGATGTTTTCGTCTCTATCCAAGCGTGGTGACTAGCATTAGCAGTTCTAGCAGTGGAGTGGCATTAGTAGTACATGTAGTGATAGTAGAGGCCACTTTTGTTGTTGTTGTTGTTATTGTTGTTACAGACGCTATCATCCACATCGGACCTTACCTGTATTCGCAGCCTTTATGAAGAACAACCCAAGTATTAGAAGTAGCTGTAGCGCCATGTGCCCCGCCTGCAATTTAATAAGCTGTAATATGTAGAGAAAAAAAGATGCAATGCAAAATGAGAAATCGCCCGGTTTGAAACGAGGCTTACCCATGATGGTGGTGGAAGGGTGGGGTGGGCTTGTGGGGGGGGGGGATGGGGGGGAGGGCCAAGTGCTGTTTCCTTTGGGAGTTTAAATGTTTGTTTAGACATCTAAGGGCAGCCAGGATAGCCGAATTGTAGAGCGTTGGACCTTCAATGCTCGGGTCCTGAGTTCGAATCCCGGCTGGGGCCAAATATTTGTGCTGGCTTTTTTTCTCGTTGCCTCCTGTTTGATATCACCCATAAACTCCCAAACACCCCCACCCCCACCCTTAGACATTCGAAATCATTTGTTCCATTAAATGGATCCCCCCCCCCCCTTTATCTGCAATTTCCTGACAGCACTGATATAATATTATAGTGTATTCACAAAATACCCGACTTGACTCTTTTCTCATAAATATTTCGTGATGACCCATAAACATTTTATACACAAACCTGACAAATTTACAGTACCATAAACCGATATTTTACCACTCATGGGTTTTTCAATGATTTTACTTGCGATTTTGTTTTATAATTTCCCTGTTAGTGTGGATACCAGATCTGATAGCGCCCTTCCATATAATATAAGTACTAGCTATTGCAAGGTATCACTTAGTTTCAAATAATTTCTGCTTGCGTTACTTTTTAACAAAACTTCCTTGAGAAAGAAAGAAACAGTGTAGTCAGTGAATGAAGGCAAAGTATTATATTGAAACTGTCAGGCATTCTTCAAATGGACTTGTCAGGTTTACAGAGAAAACGCAGTGAAAATCAGTGTCGAGGATCAACTTTTTCGCTGTGACTCTAAGGAACTCTTTTCGCCGAAAATAGCTGAGGACTGCAATGCCAAATGCACTACACACGTCGCCAAGTCTGTTGAATCAAAGTGGCCCAGAAAAAGCATAACCTCCCCTACCGCCGCACAGCTGTCTGGCAGCTCGGCCTACGTCACCTGGTACTCGTATTTTGGCCTGCACTGGCAACGTGCTGTGCTTTCTCAGGAACCGAGCGGGAATCACAGAGAGTCGATTGTGTTTCTGGAAATCGGCCGTGTGTGTCGCAGGCATTCAGCATTACACAAACACGCTGTACAAGCTAACCAGCGCTGTCCTGCAACCCACCATGAACACGAGTAATAAATCCCGAACACCTTCTAATCGTAACCTTCTCAATCTCAGCAAAAAGTCGCAAACATTGCGTTTTTTAAAACGGACTGCGACTCCTTCGACTGTGCATAATTCAGGCAACTTTGTCATAGTTGCAGAGTTTTCAGCGCTTCGGGGACCCTTATAAAACCAGAGCGCGAGTTTGCCGTGACATTATTTGGCTTTTGGTCAGAGAGCGAGACACATCGCTAGCGGATGCTGAGTGCTGCACGTGTCAAAACTCAAACTGAGCTGTGAAATCAGGCTGCCCTTGGCTTTTATTGGGGTTTCAGGGACGCTGACTGCAACTGTGACAGAGTTGGGTGTTGTTGTTGGTGGTTTTTTTTTTTGTTTTTTTTTTGCTGCCACAACTCTTTCCGGCTTCAGTGGTATTCCTCCCTGGTAATGGGTGGATTCCACGGAGGGCTCGGAAGCTGGGGCAATTTTTATTATGCATGATGGTGGAGATGAGGATGATGGTAAGATGATGCTATGGAGGTCCGTGTGGTTTGACAACTGTGACAGAGTTGACTGTGCTTGAACGGTCGACTCTGTAAATTGTTTCAGTCACGCTTCGGAAAGCTTTTGTTGGGAGCTTAGATCTTTAAGCCTCAAAAACTCACTCATGAACGGTTTTCATATAAACAGCACGTACGATTTTGTTTGAAGCCGATGGGAAGGGCGGGACTCAGTCTTAGCTAAGCAAAGCAAAGTACGGCTGAAAGACGCATCTAGCTGTTCGCCGCTGTTACCTTCGTGACTGAGGGCCTTAAATACTGTGGTCTCAAAGTTCAACGATCAATAGTTAATTAAACAACAGAAGTTCGTTTGTTTAAAGGGGGGGGGGGGATAAGTGAGGTCTGGTTAGCCGTGGGAGACAGCATGTGGTTCAGTTCCCTTAAGGGACGCTAACTTTTTCACCCTCCACCCTCTTCTTGCCTCCCCCCCTCCCCTCCCCCTCCCCTCGTCACTGTGCGCCTGACCTCACAATAACATGTCGTGCTGAGGGTCAATGCGACCGTCTTGCTCCAAAACACGCCACTGCGGGCGCCGGGCTCTTGTCCAGTCAATACTGAAGTGCAGTCTGCTCGCGAAACATATCACCCAAACACCATGGACTAAACGGAAAATGAAAATTCCACATACCTTTTCGTTGCCAACACAGTCGCTGAAAGACGCATTTCCGTAAACCTAATGTGCAGGCTGCGAGCAAAATTGTATGACTAGACTGGGCTCGAAGTTCTATTTTCAATGACTAGACTATGAATAGAACAGAGCATACAACTAGGTCATCGTGACCCAAGGAGCACGCCTAAGGGGAAATAACTCGAAGCTGCAGTACACACACGCGAATTGATTTTCGCACGGTTTGATCTACGCAGACAGACCGTTTTGTCTGTGTGTGTGTGTGGGGGGGGGGGGGAGGGGGGGGAGCGGGGAGGGGAGGGAGGAGGGCGGTAGGGGTTTGTGGGGAGCGGGGGGAAGATTCATTATTATAATTATATATATATTATGTGCTGAATTATGAGACCCTCAAACGTCTGAAATGAAATGATGAAAGCATATTATGGGCTTAATTGTCGGCTCAATAATACACATAATTTGCTGAAAGTTATTAATGGTTGTTTGCTTTCTGTTTTGTTTGCGATTTAATTCTTTGTTTTCTTTCGTCCATTTGACAGTCTCTGTCTGTCAATTATTTTCTATTTTCTGAGAAATCAACACTTCCTCGAGTGATTCAAGCTCGAGAGACAAGAAAAGAACCAAAAACAACACTCTGAACCAGATACCCAGATGGACTATCTAACAGCACTTTCTTAACAGTACTATTATACTTTCATTGTTTTCTTCCGCATGTAGAGTTCGATAAACCAGCCACTAACAACAACACCCCCCCCCCCCCGCCACCCCCCCCCCCCCCCCCCCCCCCCCGCCACCCCCCCCCCCCGCCACCCCCCCCCCACACACACACACACACACGCACGTACGCAGGTGGGTCGGTGTGTTGGGTGGGTGGGTAGGTGTTTGTTGGTTTAACGTCCTTTTCCTCCACATACGGGTGATATCAAAGACGGGGCAAACGATGAAAAGTCCAGCACAAATATTTGGCCCCAGCCGGGATACGAACTCAGGACCCGAGCATCAGAAGTCCATTTAACGCTCTACCATTAGGCCACCCCACACCGCCGTACGCACACACCCACGCACACTATTGCAAGAGGGCGTACAGAAATAAACTAGTTAAAGGTAATTGTTGGTGGGAACGGAGAGTGTGTTGGGTGGAGCCGGGGCGGGAGTGGTGCCTACATCTTGACAACTTCCCGTTGATATGGCCTGACTACTTCAACAGTCAAGTTTTTCCTTCCCTCTAAGTAGCTCATCTCAAAATCTGTGCAACAATGGGGTATTCTTTATACCGAACAAAATATTTCCTGGTGGCATACTCACCGACACCCCATACACCACCTGCAATGAAGCAGAATATGTCATACGAGCGGAATATACAACACTCCCCATTGATATTATACCCTACATGTGTTGTGCGATGATTTCGCGAGCGATTCTCACAAGTTTCTTTTTATTATGGATGACAAACGTCACATTCCAAACATGTAAGTATTCAGTAAGAAGGCAGAAACCGCGTCCGGGGAATACATTCATTGTATCATTTTTTTCTTTGGTTTTTACATCCCTCTTTCTGGGGCTGTGTCGGCAATGAACAAAAGACTTCAATGTATAATCGAATATAATTAAACCTATTGTGTACGTACGGGTTTGTGTTATTTATTGTTCATTGCAGAACAGGTAGAGACAAACAATCAAAGATCTATCCGGTAATCGCACGACAAAAGCCTGCATACTCGTGTGATTTCAGTCGATAACCCTACATAGATATGGCAATGTTTTGCTTTGTTGTTGTTTGTTTAATTTCTATTTAAGAAATTCAGATGCCAAAATGTTTTGCGTTCGTGCATGATTTTTTATGCCGAACAAGAAGAGACAAAATAATTAAAGATCTATCCGATGATCACATGACAAAAGCCTACATACTTGTGTGCTTTCAGTCGATAACCTACATAGATATGTCAATGGGGTTTTTGGTTTGTTTTGTTTTGTTTTTGTTTTCTGTTTCAGAAATTCAGATGCCAAGATGTTTTGCGCTCGTGCATGATTTGTTTTTACCTACATGCATTTAATTGCGATATAACATTGCTTTGTGGGTTTTTTTCTTGTATTTCTACTTATCTTTCATTTAAGAAAACGCTTCTGCTCTTCCCCAGGTCACTACAACTTCACGTTTCCAAGTCTGAATGGCTCAGTATTCACGACAACCGAGAACACATTCATCTCTCTCAAATTTAATTTGACTACATCAGCATGCACTGAGCCAGCTAACTTCACAATAACAGTAGCGAAAATAATCCGCACACAGCAGGCAAGAGAGACATATTTTCCTTTTTGTAAAATAATACACAAAAACGGTGTATGCATTGCACGACAGTCTGATAACTGTCGTTGCCTACGTTCCGGGCCGTATCAACTGACAAAAATCGCGGAACAGTCTGACAACACAACATGGCGATTCTGGGTGGACAAGCCTGAAACAGGAACGGAACTAGTGTTTAACATATCAGGTACTCTCTCTCTCTCTCTCTCTCTCTCTCTCTCTCTCTCTCTCTCTCTCTCTCTCTCTCTCTCATCTCATCTCATCCTTGAAAAATATATAAGTTTCAGTCATTCAGTTGTGATGAAAATGCCCTGGACTTTGTTAATTTTTAGTAACTGTACTTCTAGGCTATGCTGTAGAGCATGTGTGTGCAGTTAGGTATCACTATCAGCCAGGGAGAGCGCTGGCACTAACAGCGATAAGATCGCACACCTGGCGTTCTTGGGTTTTCCCCAGCTGGCTGTACAGCGATGCCGCCCGCGGCCAGTGCTTAACGAGAGTAGTGTCCCTTGCTCTTGGGTCAGCAGGTCAAGGCGGTGATTACCTCCCTTGTTTTTACTTGTAGGAAGTTGTTGTTTATGTTGTACATGTAATTCTAGTGTCTAGAGAGCAACTCTCTGGTTTATTTTTTATAGGAGAATGTCGAGTAAGATATCTCGGAACTACGGAAGGAAAGGTTTAAGGTTTTAGAAGCAGAATGGGGTAAAATATTCCCTAGTCTTTTTAAGTATTCTGACTCTACCTATTTCTGAACGAGTTTGGTATCAGTTGGGGAAAATTTCTAAGTTCAGAAACTTCAGGTAAGTGTACCACACACCTTACTCTCGAGTGAAGGCTGAGTACTGTCCCGGGTTGATGCTATCCGATAGTAACGGCAATGGTATCACTATAGCCCAATCCAGGGATCTCTCTACGCTTTGGACTTGAGACTTGTCTCTAAGTTCGGGCCAGAGGAAAACCCTACTCTCTCGAGTGGGGCAGAGAACTAAACCCGAGTTGGATACTTGTCTTATGACCATTGCTGTTTTGGATCTTAGGTAGGTACTGGGTGGGTTGTCTTGACTACTGTGGTGTTCCGTTTGTCCGGAGAGTATTCCCCCTGCACTACGGAAGAAATCCACTGACTTCGGTCGAATTTGTTGTACTGTACATTTTGTGTTTCTTTTGCTTTCTCCCGCCTCTTTCGTCCACAGAGGGTGCCAGGGTTGGAGCGGAGTGTAGGCTCTGTACACTCCGCAGCACTTGCGGTTACTGGCACCACCCCATTGTCCGTTATCCGCATTTGGAAATAGTAATTCCATGCGTCCAGAGTCTTTACCACTCTACTAACTTCGTGTTTAGATGTGATCCCTCACCCCTAATCTCTTCAAACTCTTGGCTATCCCTTCCCCACCCCTTTTGTTGAGCGTTACGCACTGGCCACTAACACTGCCCAGGAGTCTTCTCCCAGGCGGGACTTGTGGCCTCTAAAGATGCGTTAAATGTGCTCTTGTGTTGTCCGTCGCTAGGCTCTGTGTTGGGGCGGGGTCAGGTAGGGATAGTGCTGGTTGTAGGTAGGATTGTCGTGTTTTGGTAGGTGATAGGTTTTACGTACAGGTTAGCTGCAACCGGGTTTCGTCCTAGTTGCACAGGTTTAGACATTTTCCTTTTAATGCGTAGGAGTTAGAACGCGGAGGCAGGAGGTTTAAGTGTTTCTGTACTGGAAGTTTATTGTTAGTAGTCCTTATTTGGGGTGTTATTGTTTTGCCAATTACTCTTAGTGCTTACTATTTTCTTTACTCATGAACAGTGAACAATATATTTTTGTTCAAACGACCCCATGTTCCTTTTTATAGTATTTTGCCCTGCTTTGTTGATTAAAACTTTATCTCTTTATTCTGGGAAGTTTGTTTAGTTTTGTTATTTCGTGTCTTGTGTTGTTGTGTGTGTTGTGTTGGTGTCTACCGCCGTCCTGACAAAACAGCTTCAGACACCAGCATAGCGGACCTAGCACGCGACAACATCAAGCCTAATTCATAGAGTTATAGCAGGCGGCACTACACAGTCAGTCTCTCTCTCTCTCTCTCTCTGAAAAGATTTAAATGTCATTTACCTTACCTACCTACACACACACACACACACACACACACACACACGCACACACACACACACACACACACACACACACACACACACACACACATAATAATGACGAAAAATCAGGTGCCTGATAAAAGGGAGAAAATGGTACATTAATATATTGAATTAACATAACACCCATAGACGTTTGATATTTCGGCGAATCTTTCTTCCTTCTGCCTTCTTAGTCAATAAACGTTAAACACATTTTTGCCGCAACCTCTCGACATCCGATGAAACTCCCGCCCACGGCCCAAGCAGAAGGCGAGTCTAGCGTCATGTTTATGCATAAGCAGTGACATATATGCTGGGATAGCTTGAGCCAGCAGTTTGCTTTACACTAGCTCCAGTCTCTCAGCAAGCACCTAACAACAACAACAATAGCAACAGAAACAGCAACAAAAACAGTAACTAGTCATGCAAATGATTTCAAGGGATCTCTTGTTTACGGATCCACAGGACATGATGCCGCCTCCTTACCTTAATTACATTTAGGGAAAGGTACAATTTTGCCCTCAAGGTATTCATTTTAAAACATTAGTACTTGACATATTTGAGGGGTTTTTTGTTGTTTTTTTTTTTAACTTAAAGTTAAATTAATGCCCTAAATGATCCATTCAAGCAGTGTTCTGTTGACTGATTTATTCAATCATTCAATATGGCCGATTTTTCTTCGCAAAATTAGCTGTCGCGGGATCTGAAAGGACAGTCACGGCACTGTCCACCATGAATGTAACCCAGAAGAGTGATGGTCCATGGCAACATTCTGCTCTGAACCTTACGGTGGTGACCAGTGTTGGCATTGATGGTGCTCATTGCAACAAAAGGTACAGCGCGTTTTTGGTTCTTTTGATTAATTTATCTGTCCTACCATGAACGTATGCTGTTGATTTGTTGTTACAGCCTACAAAGATGGATGTTTTTTTCCCGTTTTTCACCACCCGTTTAATTTTGGTTTTGAAACCTATGTTGACAGTTAAAACTTTATTAGATTTCTACATGCCCTTTGTAAAAGAGAGACATTTGTTTTCGCGGAATATTATTGCACGAGGTGTGTGTGTGTGTGTGTGTGTGTGTGTGTGTGTGTGTGTGTGTGTGTGTGTGTGTGTGTGTGTGTGTGTGTTTCAAAGCCTGTGGATGTAAAGCAGGTCCTCCACTGGAAATGCAGAAACAGGTGGATGACAAGGACAACACTAACAATGAAAGTAGTGTCCTCATGGAAATACCAGAAGATCATGCTTCTATACCACGAGGTGTGTGTATGCCGGGGGCGGGGATGTGGGGGGGGGGGGTGATTAGAGAGTCAGTTTCGTTAGTGGGGGGGGGGGGTGTGGGGGGTGATTAGAGAGTCAGTTTCGTTAGTTTCGTTTTTTTTAACATTGTTTTTCTAACACAAACACCGTTCAATCAATGAACTGCAGATAATCCCCCCTCCCCCCCCCCCCCCCCCCCCCCCCCCCCCCCCGCCAAAAAAATCCTCTCCATCTTGAAGGAAAATGCGTACATTTCTGTTAGTCGACAAGTCTATTGTGAAAGAGAGCATTTTCTCCCCGTATGTCTCATAGTGTGCGCAGACCTGTTTCTTTACCAGTTGTTTCTATCTTAGCAATCCCAGTGTTTGGAGTGTAATGCTAGTTGCACCAGTATTGGTTTTAGGAAGGGTAACCAGGTATGGGTATAGTCCACTACCTCCAACCCAACCAAACTGGTCGTGTGGGGAAGGGGAACATTACATGTTTCGTCACTGGTTTCAGAGCCCTCAAGCCCCTCCGTGAGTCAAATCATGCCTGACACTTCACTTCTTCCTGCGGTCATTGCCGATGGGGAAGCTGGCCATGTCTCCGACAACAACAGTCGTCATGTGATCCAGACAACTGCAGAACTGAATCCCATTACGATTGGCCAAGACACACCACGATCCTGGAGCGCCGTTGTGTTTGGGGTTGCAGCACCTGTTGCTCCATACTGTAATTTTCCGCCACCAAGCAGTGTGGTTGATACAAGAATAGCGAGTATTCAACAGGAAAGTAATTATGTCCCTATGTATAGGTCAGTGGTGAGTAGTGCTAGACATGACTCCGTGACAGTCGTTGTGTCGCCAACAGGAGATACAGATACCGGGACGGAAGTAGTTCCATTGTATGAAAACAATGGCTGTAGCCTTTATGAAAACACTGTCTTATCCCGTGCTGCCAAACAGGAAATTCGCTTTTGCAAAGTGAAGGAAAGCTCTTGTTGAACACTGTGCGATAATTATGAATGTGACACGTATACACTAAATATGTACATATCCGCAGCATCAACGCATTGCAAGAAAAAAATCGCTTTTACAGCATTTGTAAAATATGGATAGGATTTTTCTTCTGTCTTATGTTTCAACTTTGTGCATGTATTTGACGACTTCGGTGTCGTGATAATCTAGTATAAGACTTTGGATAATGTTGAATGTCGTTAGGAAGGGATCACTTCTCACTGATACTGATACTGCTAGCTACTTTTGTTCTCCTAATATCACATTTCTTTGTAATTGCTTTCAAGATAATGTGTTGGTTTGTTCCAATTTAGTGAATTTTGTTTTTATTGGTCTGAGTGGGCAATCTTAATAGAGAGAGAGAGTGAGAGAGAGAGCTTCTAAGCATGGCAAAAAATAGCATCCTCATGAAAGTTTCTCAGGAGTTGTATAGCTTCCTGTTCCTTGCATGTCCACGGTTTTCATTTCCCTGATGTCGCTTACAGGAAATATGCATACTGTCAGCCCTGTGGATGAATTTAGACACAATGAAAGGTTGAAGTCCGAATACGTATGACAAGCATACAACAGCACGTGGGAAGCTTCTCATCGAATGCGCTGACTGTGTGTATCACTCGGGACACAGTATCCGAAAGCATTGTGGTGACTCTCACCGGCATATAAGTTGTTCTAGAAGCGTACCGGGCACTGAGCAGACGACCTCATTAACATTTTGGTAGAGGACCAGCTACTCGGCGCTGATTGGTGGCTATTTTTAGAAGCTTTGTCGAATAACAGTCTGCTCAGGAATGGACTGTAGGCTCAAAGAAAGTCGTATTTCTCTACGACTAGAAGCCACAAAGTCACGAAAACGGTCGCAATGGTCAAATGAAACATCCTTCTATCTGGTAAACAGACGTACAGCTTAGAAAGCGGCAGTAATGTATATGTGCCATATTGTGGTCGTGCATAAGTGGTTGGTAGTAAGGGCATCTCTTGTAGGAAATTTCTCTACGTAAAATAATTAACATAAATATTAGAAATGCTTACTGCTATTCTTCACATGCAATACTCATTTCTTTGCGTATGCGAGCGCGCGCGCGCATACACGCACGCCCACCCACCCACCCACACCCACACACACACACACACACACACACACACACACACACACACACTGTCCGTATATTTTAATGGCTTCTTGGATCGAATACGGCTAAAACAGAAATCACCCTCAACTACTTTCCAAACAAACGAGCAAACATGCAAAACGACAAGTGACGGAAAGAACCTAGCATCGAGAGACAGAAACAAGGACGCTTGAACTACATGTATTTAAGCACAATGGTCACTCTGTTTCCCACACACATCTAACGGCAATCAACCCAAATACTTCCTTATCTGTATACTGTTAGAAACGCCCTAACATTAACTGACGAGTACGTATAACAACGGTTCGAGTATCTCGGCTGCGTCCATTTATCCATAATCGACTGAGGAGGCGGGTGTAATGTAGGGAAAATTGTGATGCTGTTTGAGGGCGATGGGGAGATTTCTGATTCCCGTGTTCTTCTTGATTCTCAAACAAACGACGCTACATAAAGCCGCAGCTACACACGAACGTGAGTGTTATCAATATTAGTTTGTTTGCCGCTAGAAGAAAAATAACTGGCACGCGAGGAAGATTGTGGTCAGTCTGTTTAAATTGCTTGCTCAAATTTGGTTTGTTAGCGCTATTAACCTTATCGCTTAATAATATTATTGCCCCATCCCTAATCATGAGAGAGAGAGAGGAGAGGGAGGGGGGGGGTAATTGTGGGCCTATCAAGTTCATAAATCATTAAATGACTGGTTATTTCATACAGTGCTACAGTTATGGTTTTTATTGCTTTTGTTGGCGTAGCTGTTTTTGTTGTTAATGATGATGCTGTTGATGTTGTTGTTGTTGTTTTTTCGTTTGTTCTGGTACAGTTGGTTGGTTGGTTGGTTGGTTGGGTGGTTGAGCTTGGCACTGTTCCACTTTTTAGGATGGGGCAGATTTCGCTGCGTGCAGCAGCAGGTTTCAGTCATACCAAGCAAGACCGTGACGTTTCTCCGGACAATACATACTTTCACGCACACAGTGACGTAACGAAATCTGAGTCATAGACACCTTACGTGCACGCAATGCTGCTGCGTTCTTTTTTGGCGGGAGCTGTGCGACGTGTGTGTGTGTGCGTGCGTGCGTGCGTGCGTGCGTGCGTGCGTGTGTGTGTGTGTGTGTGTGTGTGTGTGTGTGTGTGTGTGTGTGTGGACTGATGAAATCATGGCTATGTTAGACCGGGTCATACCCGGCCCCTACCCACTGCTATTTTTGTCCGATCAATCTAGTATGACCCTGTCTCGTGTTCATTTTGTTTGGTCAAGTTCATGATTGATTCTTGTGTATTATGCTGGTCTGTTCTGGTCGCTGATTATTGTCATTTGTTGTGTCTTTCAGGCACTGTTTTTCCTAGATCAATAAACAATACATGTCATAGCGACCCCTGCGTTGTGTGCTTCTGCCTGCTTAACCGGACCCCTGACACCCGGTTACATGTGTCTTTAAACCAACCTCGTGGGAGGGCTTTTTACTTTGAGATGAAATGGGCAGTCATATTCTCCAGACAGACCTTTCACGATTTTTCACTTTCCGAATTTTCAGAAGAGTTATCGCCCATGTAAGAAATCGGTCATTACGTATCGGTCATGTTACGTAAGTTGTTCAAACGCCTTCATTTTGTAGTCCATCCAAATGTGTCAATAAATAATTCAAGTGTTCCAGTTCCTGTGTTTCTACTTCCAGTGAGTTACTGATAGTTCATTGACATATTATTATAATATACCAGTATTCATTATCAGTCAGAAATGCGAGAGCAGGGTCTTTGAGTTTTTATTTTTGGTCTTTGAAAAGTCTTCCAAACGTCTTTGAATTTTGTTCTCAAAATCCTGTACGAACCTTTGACTGTATTCGTAGCACAGCTCTGTAGCTCTGACAGATTTTGTGTTAAAAAAATGCCTAGGTAGGGGTGGTTTGCAAATATGAAAAGACTCCTACGAATTACTCATCATCCCGACATCTTTGTCACGTGTGACAACTGAACATATGACAGGAACTACTGCACTATCATAATTTCATAAGCACAATTCAAGGTATTCAAGTTCGCGTTTCACCAGCCCTCTAGATCTTCCAGATTTTATGTAAATATTAATTCGGTCAGGGAAGTCACAAAAGCAACAGGGAACTCGCAAAACATGAACAAGCATCTTCTGCCAGACGAGCAGCGTGAGGCTGACGTCAAATGTTTCGTTTACAGACAAAATCTGCAAGTATCGTCACTGCCTCTGACATTTCACCAGCTCTCTGCATCTTGAAGATTTCATGTACAAATTAATTCAGTCGGGAAAGTCACGACACCAACAGAGAAATCACAAGACACGAACAAACATCTTCCGTCAAACGACATGCGTGAGGCTGCATGACGTCAAGTATTTCGTTCACGGAATTGACGTCATCTAGCCCGCCCTGTATGACGACCTGCGTGAGGCTGCGTGAAATGTTTCGTTCACGACGCTTTCTCTCTCTCTCTCTCTCTCTCTCACCTAAGAACCTTGATCCGCTATGGTGCAGCGGATCTAGTGTCTTCGGTAGGTCTTGAAAGAATTTTTTTTTTAAGCACCGGCAACAATAACAACAAAATAGCACAAAATTGGGAGAAACAATTTTATGGGATGGGGCCATTCCTCCTTGTTACTTGTTTCTTTTGTCTCCCCCCCCCCCTCTCTCTCTCTCTCTCTCTCTCTCCTTCTCTCTCTCTCTCTCTTCAAATATCTATTAGCCAACAAATAACAAACAATCATAAAATAGGTACCACATGTTCACATAAATATGGACATACTAGTTCATACATGCGATAATAGTGTGTGTGTGTGTGTGTGTGTGTGTGTGTGTGTGTGTGTGTGTGTGTGTGTGTGTGTGTGTGTGTGTGTTTGTGTGTGTGTGTGTGTGTGTGTGTGTGTGTGTGTGTGTGTGTGTGTGTGTGAAGTTTCTTGTTCCAGGTTTAAGTATGTTCGATCATTTGGCTTTTTTTGTTTAGTTGTTTGTTCTTAAAAACGGCAAGTTTGAAAATTGGTTGCAAGACCAAAACTTCCACCGTTTTCAAATAAAGTTCTTTCAATTTCAATTTCTATTTCAATTTCAATTTCTCTCTCTCCTTCTCTCTCTCTCTCTCTCTCTCTCTCTCTCTCTCTCTTGGAAGTTGTTTGTGTTGTTGCTTTCTGTCTTAGATGCTACGGTTGTTATTGTCTCTACTAACATGGAGCGCAAGTTACATTGGGATTACACGTAGCGTTATTTCTGTGTTGTATTAGTACCATATGCCTTCTCTGCACACTCAATAAATGCGATTCTCTGTTCTCATATTTCAGCAATTCACTACAACTTTACGTTTCCAAGTCTGACTGATGCAGAATTCACGGCCGTGCAGAACACAAACATCTCTCTCGAGTTTAATTTGAATATAACGGAAGTCAAACAGGATAACCTCACAATAAGTGTGGCTAAGTACGGACAAACTGCAAATGGTACTTTAGATATAGAATTTGTTTGTAAGATAATGGTAAGCAAAAACGGGACATGCACACGGTCTCAGGAGCACTGTAGCTGTTTAGATAAGCGATGGACATACAAACTGACTAAACTCGCGGATCAGTCGGACAACACCTCATGGCGATTCTGGGTGAACAACGAGTATGATACAGGAAATAACCTGACGTTTATCATTTCAGGTACCTCTCTCTCTCTCTCTCTCTCTCTCTCTTTATTCTTACATTCTGACCCGAATTTTGGTTGTTGTTGTTGGGTTTTTTGGGGGTTTTATTTCAAGGTCCATTAACATGTTACAGGAGACAATATTTCATGCCGATGGTAAAAAAAGATGATTTTATTGAACTTACTTTTTCGTACTTACATTTTGAGCGCATCATGGAAAAGGAGGTTAAACTCCCAAAGACCACCCACCCCTCTTGTGTGCATCAAATAATATTTTTTGTTGTATATCTTGAAAATTCTGACACTACAATTATGTAGTAACGCTACATCTAAAGCAAAGTGCAGTGTACACGTTGTAGAAAATAATAATAATAATAATGACTTATTAGGCGCCTGGACGCGAGATGCCCATGATCTAGGCGCCGTACAATCATAAAATGCAAAGCAGCACTGCAAAATGACATAACCATTAAGAAAACTGAAAGATAGATACGGACACGTCAACACTTACTACATATGCATCTGTAAAACAATATACCAAAGACAGTACATATAATGCTGTTGACACTGGTGCATAGGGAAACAACAGATGGACAGATCAGCTACATGTGTTTGTTTTGAAAAAAGATGTTTTGTCATACATCGCCTGAAGCTGGCACTAAATTCTTAAGGTTTTAGACAGCTGGTGACTGAGTACTTGGAAAGAAAACCATCTCTTAAACGTTTTTGAATTTTTCTCATGGAATGCGCAAAACTCCAGGTTTGTGTGTGTGTGTGGGGGGGGGGGTTGTTTTTGCTTTGTGTGTGTGTGTGGGGGGGGGGGGGGTGTCGATCGCCTCGAGTACACACACACACACACACACACACACACACACACACACACACACACACACACACACACACACACACACACTACCCCCCGCCCCAATCTCCGCAATGAGCAGACCGGTAGCCAGGAAAAACCGGTATCACATATCACAAGCTCGAATAATATTTAACATATGCTTCTTTGTCGTGACGGCGGTCACGGCCGATCAGAAGTAGCGCAGCGCCTAAGTCCACAGCTGACCCCTCTGCTACTAGCAATCATCGTAGGAGTCACAAACCATAAACGACTTTGTAATAAAGTAGTTCTATATTGTTGTTTTTAGAGGAAGGCTGGACAACCGATTCTCCGCCGAGATCGAGTGCGCCACAGGACTCAAGCGATAGCGATGAAGGTCAGGCAAAAGTCAGGGTCGGGGATTCCTACAGTATTAGTCGAGTTCCAGTGCACAATAATAATCCAGCTGTCAGTATCACAATAAGTGTGTCGAACTAAATAAGAGAATGTTTTTTTGTTTGTTTATTTATTTATTTATTTTTTTGTAGGATGCGGAGGAGGCGTTGGGGAGGGGAGGGGGAATGAAAGTGTAAGGAAAAGGGGGACGGGGGTGAGGAGGGAGATGGGGGGGAGAGGGTGTATTCTTATATTTCTTTTCAGATACATGTAATAAGGAAAATAATACAGAAAAAAACAATGAATAGGCACCTTCAAGTGACTGTACTCAGACTTTTTTAAAACTTTCACATAAATTTAACTTTAAACTTAAACTTGCGCGTTTATATCTTATGTTTTTGGTGATCTGTGCTGACCGTTCACTACAGCAGCAGTGACCAATGACGGACGCACCACGTCTGTGACGAGAAATCCTGGAGAAAGTGAGTCAACGTTTGGAACAGTTGTTGTTTGTTTGGTTTAAACAGTTTTTATTCATTTTGAACAAATAGAAAATGCACTCACACAATTTCCACGAGGCCGAGCACAACAAGTTAAAAACTTATGAATGTGCTTATAAGTACAAAGAAAACATTTGCGGCGGAGGCGTCAGATACAGTATTACGTTAAGACAGATTTGTAAAGTAACAGGAGGAAAGGGGATAGAGAGAATGGCCAATAAGTACAGTACAAAGAAAAATGCAGTGGGACTGTGTCTGCGACGGTGGCAGCGGGCCGGCGACTGGTAATGGTAATCGGAATTTAGGTGTCAAAGCGACCTGATACTTCTATAAAGTGCTGTACTGTTTGTTTAAAGGTCCACATTCTAAAAATATATCTAGTTGGACTAGTCGACAAAAGAATAGAAAATGGAATGACTGTCCTTTTTACATAAACTTTACAGACTATATAGAGCGCTAAGTCTTTTTAACACTACAGATGCCGAGGTTCGAACTTAATCGCATGTTGTACGCCCTTCTTCCTTGAGAAAGATTGCGACTTGTAAATTATTTCCAAAGAAAAGGTCAACAACAACAAAGAACAGTTATTTGCATGTGTACATACTCTGTAGTTTGAAATGTAAGGCAGAATCAGCTAAATACCAAGAATAAATCCCATAACGATCTGAGGGTTACACATCGTATAGATATAGATAGATATACACGTCTTACGTTCCCGGCTATGTGCTTACCAGAGCTCTTGTTTCCCGTTCCAGACGGATCTCCCACAAAGGGGTCTAATGCTGCTACCGTTGGACTGGGCGTGGCATTTGCTGTCGCTGCTTTGATTGCTGTGGCAGTCTTTGTGCACGGCATATTCTGGAGAAAAAAAGGCGGTAAGTGTTTTCTCAAAGTTTGTATTCCTGATGAGGATCTCCGCCCATATGCTTCTCCTCTGTTGTAAATGCCCTTTCAAACTTCTTTTCAAATGGGTCCCAGAAATCATCTTTTTTTTTTCTTCATTGGTTCTTAGTTTTCAGTTTTTGTTTGTTTGGGTTTTTTGTTTTTTGGTCAGCCCACAGCCAGAGCGCGTGTAACGCTCAAAGCAGACCCCAGGACAGCCCGATCTCCACGAGACACAGACAAGGCAGTTGTCGGTCGGATGTGACATCAGAGCATTTATACTGGGATATTAATCCGGAAGAGATTTATTCACAGGGTAAAATGTTAAAGTGTGTGTGCACGTGCGCATGGCTGTTTTGAGCGCCTATAATTCATGTTGTGTATCAAGCACGGGAGAGGGGAGATAATTGAAATTATACACCTGTCGAACGAAAGTGTGTGTGTGTGTGTGTGTGTGTGTGTGTGTGTGTGTGTGTGTGTGTGTGTGTGTGTGTGTGTGTGTGTGTGTGTGTGTGTGTGCGCGCGCGAATGTCTGGACACTGTGTCGTCCTCCCTTCCAAGCCAGATCACAGTTAACCTATCTACAGTTTTGAAAGGTGTCTTTAGTTAGTGCTATCCTTGCCACAACATTGGGTTTTTTATTTTAAGTGACAATAACCTCTTTCTGTAAATCTGGGGGTGTTGTAGTTTATTTTTATCGTTTATTCCATTTATTTATTGTATTTTCCAGAGAAAGTCGCCGAAGATGATCAGACAGATGATGACGACGAAGAAGCGGTGATGATCGTGAACAGTCTGTACGCTGGCGGGGAGATGGAGACAAAAGAAGAACCCGAGTGATTGACTTGAACAAAAATCTTTGTCGAAGTATGTTCATGACTGAAATAGAACAAAAAAATAATGAAGAACAAAACCCCGAGCCCACGAAATTCCGGAATTCATATACATGCATGAGTTGTTTTAACATGTATGTACTTGAATACATGTAGATAAGTTACGTTACAAATGTTTATATGCATGCATGCATGTTACGTTTTTTTGTACGCATATTTGTACATATAATGCAAAGTGTCATTGTAAAGCTAAAAGAGGTGAGAAGAGATTAGTTGTGCGTTGATGTTGTTGTTTTGTCGTTGTTGTTGTTGTTGTTTGTTTGTTTGTTTTTTGTGTTTTTTTAGTGTGTCTTTTGTCATACTTTTTTCGTAAATGTCCGATAAATTTGTAACGAATGTGTTTTAGATCCTGTGGAGCACTGAATTAGTTCCCTTCATCTAAAGCACCGCCTCGTTGACTGTTGTTCTTTTTTGTTATTTTTCGTTGTTCTTGTCGTTTGTTTGTTTATTTGTTTCTTTTTGTCTTTTGTTTGTTTGTAGATTTGGGGTTTTTTGTTGTTGTTTTTTGTTTGGTTGGTTGGTTTTACATTGTTGTGGGTTTTGTTTGGTTTGGTTTCTTATTTGGGTGAAGGAGGGTTTTTTTTTTTTCTCCTTGGGGGGGGGGGGGGGGGGGGGGGAGGGGGGGCTGAGGGGGTTGTGGGGAATGTGGCCCATTTCCAAAGGAATTCTTCTTACAGGGTACAGAGAACCTGGAGAATTTCCGATTGACTGAAAATATATCGAGTCAGGGGTAGGATCTAAATATAGTGTATATACACCACAAGGCAATAAAGATTTCCTTTTCTTATTTTGTTCGTGTATCTTCTAATCATAGTTGCAATAATTATGTGTGTTGATAGTTTTGTTGTTGTATGTTATGAGCATAAAGTCTGATACATAAGGTATTGTGATTATGAATATAATTCACTCTGTCGCACTTGTGTCACCTCCCGCGGTGTTTTGCTGTTGTTTTTGATCTTGTTGTTTTCTCTTTCTCTTTTGTTTTGTTTGTTTGGGTTTGTTTGTTTTCTTGTTTAGTTTTGGTTCATCTCTTGCTATTATATTTCCTTTTAATTTTTGAAATGTTTGGCAACACCAAATTCCAAGTTGTACTGGCACGTGCTACAATTTCTACCGTTCAAAAGTAAAGGTTTATTTTTTTGAGTGGGTGTTTTGGATCAGTTTTTCGAACAGATGCACCAAAGTTGTTAAAAAAGGAGTGAAATGTGAGACTAAGCAAATAAAACTGACACTTCAATGAGATGGTGTAAGACGGGTAAACTGTAAAGAAAAGAGAGAGAGAGAGAGAGAGAGAGAGAGAGAGAACAAAAGCTTTAGGTTGACAGTTTTGGGTCAGTTTTGAAAACAGATGCACCAAA
This sequence comes from Batillaria attramentaria, assembly GCA_018292915.2. Classification (NCBI taxonomy): domain Eukaryota; kingdom Metazoa; phylum Mollusca; class Gastropoda; family Batillariidae; genus Batillaria; species Batillaria attramentaria. Next base: position 211,443 of record JACVVK020000471.1, on the reverse strand, counting down.
TTCACCCGGAAATAAATCTCACATGACTTTATTTTGTCAAAAGTGGGACGTGGGAATGGAGGTGTGGTGTAAGATTTTACACTCGTTTCTTAACGAATCAAACGATCACAATTCAAATTTCCCTGTCTGTCGTATAACGATAGACGTGCGCCTTGCTTTCACTTGCCCTTTTGTCATCATTACAAGGGCAAATCTTTCTGACTTGTATGCTCAGAGAAAAGCATTACGCTACTTACACACCTGCACATTGACAGGTCGTGAGTCCGTATATTTTAATGGCTTCTTGGATCGAATCAGAAATCAGAAATCAGAAATCACCCTCAACTACTTTCCAAACAAACGAGCAAACATGCAAAACGACAAGTGACGGAAAGAACCTAGCGTCGAGAAACAGAAATTAGGACGCTTGAACTACATGTATCTTAGCACAATGGTCACTTTGTTTTCCACGCACATCTAACGGCAATCAACCCAAATACTTCCTTATCTGTCTTGTGACACGCTAGCTTTAACTGATGCATTCCAATAACCACGGTTCGAGCATCTCGGCTGCGTTAATTCATCCTTGAATCGACCGAGGAGGCGGGTGTACTGTGGGAAAATTGTTGGTGCTGTTTAAGAGCGATGGGGAGATTTCTGATTCCCGTGTTCTTCTTGATTCTCAAACAAATGACGCTACATAAAGCCGCAGCTACATACGAACGTGAGTGTTATCAATATTAGTTTGTTTGCCGCTAGAAGGAAAATAACTGGCACGTCAGGAAGATTGTGGTTTGTTTGAACTGGGGGGTGGGGTGGGGTGGGGGTTGCTTTTTTGTGTGTGTCTGTGTGTGTGTGTGTGTGTGTGTGTGTGTGTGTGTGTGTGTGTGTGTGTGTGTGTGTGTGTGTCTGTGTGGGGGGGGGGGAGGGGGGTGTCGATCGCCCCGAGTACCCCCCCCCCCCCCCCCCCCCCCCCCCCCTCCCCGCGATGAGCAGACCGGTAGCCAGGAAAAACCGGTATCACATATCTCAAGCTCGACCTGGGCTCGAATATTTAACCTATGCTTCTTCGTCGTGACGGCGGTCAAGGCCGATCAGAAGCGCAGAGGTAGCAGACCACAGCTGACCCCCCTGCTACTAGCAATCGTCGTAGGAGTCCAAGGATTATGCCACGCTGATTCACAAACCATAAACGACTTTGTAATAAAGTAACTCTATATTGTTGTTGTTAGAGGAAGGCTGGACAACCGATTCTCCGCCGAGATCGAGTGCGCCACAGGACTCAAGCGATAGCGATGAAGGTCAGGCAAAAGTCAGGGTCGGGGATTCCTACAGTATTAGTCGAGTTCCAGTGCACAATATTACTCCAGCTGTCAGTATCACAATAAGTGTGTCTAACTAAATAAGAAAATGTTTTTTGGTAGGATGGGGAGGAGGCGTTGGGGGGAGGGGGGATGAAAGTGTAAGGAAAAGGGGGACGGGGGAGGGGGGGGGGTGAGGAGGGAGATTGTGGGAGAGGGTGTATCCTTACTTTTCTTTTCAGAAACATGTAACAAGGAAAATAAGAAGAAAGAAAACAAAGAATACGCACCTTCAAGTGACTGTACGTACTAGGACATTAAACTTTCACTGAAACTTAACTTTAAACTTAAACTTGCGCAGTTTACATTTTATGTTCTTGATGGTCTGTGCTGACCGTTTAACTACAGGAGCAGTGACCAGTAACGGACGCACCACGTCTGTGACGGTGAATCCTGGAAAAAATGCGTCAACGAATGCAACAGCTGCTGGTATGTTTATTTCCGCACGTTATTTTCCTTTAAAACTTTACTTTAAAAAACTTTTTTTTTAAAATAAATAAAAACGGACGGCACAAAAGCACGACGTTCTGGGTTCCCTCTATATTCATTGCTCTGCTGTTGTTTGTTTAAGGTCCACGATCTAAGAATATTATCTAGTTGGACAAGTCGACAAAAGAATACAAAATCGAATGTCCTGTTTACATAAACTTTACAGACTATATAGAGCGCTAAGTCTTTTTGAACACTGCAGATGCCAGGATTCGAACTTAATCGCATGTTGTACGCTCTTCTTCCTTGAGAAAGATTGCATCATTTCCAAAGAAAAGGTCAACAACAGCAAAAAACAGTGATTCGCATGTGTACATACTCTGTAGTTTGACATGTAAGGCAAAATCAGCTAAATACCAAGAATAAATCCCATAACGATCTGAGGGTTAAGCATCGTATAGATATAGATAGATGTGTGACCCGTTCTCGCGAAAGGGACTGTAAGTCGCGCTAGGCCGAACGCCGCTACAGGCGAAAAGAGTGCCGGGGTCAGTATGGCCGCCTTGTGAGTAGCCAACTTCAACTGCTGATACCTCTGTCAATTTGAGTAGTACAACTTTCATTCTTAGATTGAATTAAACTGCATAACCCATAGATTGCAGTGATATACATATCTCAAAATGGGTAATTTTCGACTTATGGTCCCTTTTGTGAGAACAGGTCACATATTATACGGTGGCGGTATGGGCGGTCGATGGTCTAGTGGTTAAGAGACCTGTTACCAGTGCGAGAGGTTAGGGGTTCGAGTCCCACTCGGGGCACAGAATTTTGCGTTCTCGTATGTGGTAGCGTTCATTCGGGCCGATCGTCGATCTCCGGGTACTCCGGCTTCCTCCCCTTCTGCTTTAGAAACGTTCAGCCCACCAAAAAAAAAAAAAAAAGCAATTCTAAGTTCCGAAATTTAAATAGCTGAGCTGGCCCTTCGCACTATGTGTATGTCCAGTGTGTGAGAGAATGCGTGTGATTCACGTGAGCGTGCGTGCTGGGTTCAGTTCGCGCGGCGCATTGAGCTGATTCAGGAAATTGAGTAAAGCGCCTATACAATACTCATTATTATTATTATACACGTGTTACGTTCCCGGCGATGTGGTTACCAGAGCTCTTGTTTCCTGTAGCGGACGGACCTTCTACAGATTGGTATAGCGTTGGACCGGCCGTGGCATTTGTTATAGCTGCTGTGATTGCTGTGGCAGCCTTTGTGTACGACATATTCTGGAGAAATAAAGGCGGTAAGTGTTTTCTCAAAGTTTGTATTCCTAATAATAATAATAATAATATTTATAAGGCGCCCGTCTCAGAAGGACCGACTCAGAGCGCACCCACCCACCCACCCACACACACATGAACATGGACAGAGGGTCCCAGTTATCTATGGAAAGGCCTGACGGAACAGGTGTGTTTTGAGATGTGATTTAAAGGCTGACAGTGTGGGGACATCACGGAGGGCAGAAGGATCTGTTGAAAAATGCCCCTTCAAACTTCTTTTCAAATGGGTCCCAGAAGTCATTTCTTTTCTTCATTTGTTCTTAGTTTTCAGGGTTTTTTTTTCTCCAGCCCACAGCCGGAGCGCTTGTAACGCTCAAAGCAGACACCGGGACAGCCCGGTCTCCAGGACACACAGACAAGGCAGTTGTCGGCCGGATGTGACATCAGCACGTGCGCATGGCTGTTTTGACGCCTATAATTCATGTTGTGTATAAGCACGGGAGAGGGGATATAATTGAAATTATGCACCTGTCGAACGAAAGAGAGAGAGAGAGAGAGTGTGTGTGTGTGTGTGTGTGTGTGTGTGTGTGTGTGTGTGTGTGTGTGTGTGTGTGTGTGTGTGCGCGCGCGCGCGCGCTGGACACTGTCGTCCTCCCTTCCACGCCAGATCACAGCTAACCTATGTACAGTGTTAAAAAGTGTCTTTAGTTAGTACTATCCAGCTGCCACAACAGTCTTTTTTTAAAGTGACAATAACCTCTTTCTGTAAATCTGGGGGTGTTGTAGTTTATTTTCATCGTTTATTTCACTTATTTATTGTATTTTCCAGAGAAACTCGTCGAAGATGATCAGACAGACGATGACGACGAAGAGGCGGTGATGGTCGTGAACAGTCTGTGCGCTGGCGGGGAGATGGAGACAAAAGAAGAATCCGAGTGACTGACTTGAACAAAAATCTTTTTCGAAGTATGTTCGTGACTGAAATAGAACAAAAAATACAGAAGAACAAAACCCCGAGCCCACGAAATTCCGAAATTCATATACATGCATGAGTTGTTTTCACATGTATGTACTTGAATACATGTAGATAAGTTACATTCCAAATGTTTATATGCCTGCATACATAAGTTAAGGTTTTTTGTTGTTGTTCTTTTTTTTTGTAGGCATCTTTTTACATTTAACGCAAAGTGTCATTGTAAAGCTAAAGGGGTGTTAATTATGCACTAGAAGAGATTAGTTGTGCGTTGCTGTTGTTGTTTTGTCGTCGATGTTGTTTTGTTTTTGTTTGTTTTTATTGTTGTTGTTTTTTTTTCAGTGTGTCCTTTGTCATATTTCCTCCTAAATGTCCGATTCGTAAATTTGTAACGACTGTGTTTCAGATCCTGTGGAGCACTGAGTTAGTTCCCTTTATTTAAACTACCGCTTCGTTGTTGTTGATCTTGTTTGTTATTTTTCGTTGTTCTTGTCGTTTGTTTGTTTATTTGTTTGTTTGTTTGTTTGTTTGTTTGTTTGTTTGTTTGTTTGTTTGTTTGTTTGTTCATGTCTTTTGTTTGTTTGTACGTTGTTGGTGTTTTTTTTTTTTTGGTTGTTGTTTGGTTGGTTGGTTTGACCTTGTTGATTTTATTTCGTTTGGTTTCTTATTTGGGTAAGGGAGGGTTTTTTATTTTCTTTTTGTTTTTCCCTTGGAGGAGGGGGGGGGGCTATGTGTGTGGGGGGGGGGGGGGATGTGATCCATTTCCAAAGGAATTCTTCTTACAGGGTACAGAGAACCTGGAGAATTTCCGATCGACTGAAAATCTATCGAGTCAGGGGTGGGATCTAAATATAGTGTATATACCTCACAAGGCAATAAAGATTTCCTTTTCTTATTTTGCCTGTGTATCTGCTATTCATAGTTGCAGTAATTGTGTGTGTTGATAGTTTTGATGTTGTGTGTTTTGTCCATAAAGACTAATACATAAGTTATGATTCACTCTGTCGCTCTTATGTCACCTCCCGCGGTGTTTTGTTGGTCTTTTGATGTTGTTGTTGTTTCTCTTTTTTCCTTGTTTTGTTTGTTTGTTTGTTTGGCTGGTTGGTTGGTTCATCTCTTGCTATTATATTTCTTTTTTAATTTTTGAAATGTTTGGCAACGCCAAATTCCAAGTTAAACTGGCACATGTGCTACAATTTCTACCGTTGAAACGTAAAGGTTCATTGATTGATTTTTTTTGAATATTTTGAGTGGTATGTGCAACAATGAGTATCCACTTGAGCAGTTGTGGAGAGATAAACGACCAGTTCTAGAGAAGTTGTGTGTGTGTGTGTGTGTGTGTGCAATCTGCAGTGTGACGTACTAGTTAAGTGTTCTCCCCCCCCCCCCTCCGCATTCCCCTACACACGCTGAACATGCAAGTAACACAACACGCACACGCACATACATAATTATCACACACACACACACACACACACACACACACACATCACATCACATCACATCCCACATACATACAGACAGACAGAGCGAGAGCATACCATTCAAGGAAAGACGCCTCTACGCATGTGTGGAAACTTTGACACTACGAAGGCACTGGATACCATGCACATGTCGTCAAATGAATCGCATTTGAAACGTCTGAACAGCAAATGATCAGGCTGGCAGCTCGGCTGCTGGAACTACATGTACAAAAAGGAATAAGGAGGGTGGGTGTGTGGGTGCTTGGGGTTTAACGTCCTTTTCCACCACATACGGTTGATATCAAAGACGGGGAAACGATGAAAAAGCCAGCACAAATATTTGGCCCCAGCCGGGCTTCGAACTCACGACCCGAGCATTCGAAATCCAACGCTCTACCATTCGGCCACCCCGGCTCCCCGGAGAGGAGAGGAAGGAGAAAAGAGAAAATAGATAGGAAGACAGAGAGGGGGATTGGCACCACAAGAGCTTGAGATGTAACACCTAGCTGGTTCTCTGGGTCGTTTACCCACAACAATTCCAGTAATATCATCTGTGTTGTTCTGGTGTCTTGCGAGCCTAGTGCGTGCACACGCTACTCTGCCCGGAACTGTCCAATTCCCTAACACGTGTCTTTGTCAGGAGGCAGTATTGCTACTAGTGAGAGCAGAAGATGCACACGTACAACACACTTACAGGTCAACACAAAACACTCAACAAGGATGTGAAGTTTGCGAGTTGTTATTCAACACTAATACCGACACAACACAAACGTCACTTACTGATCTACTCTTACTAATTCAATCTACCTATCAACACAAGTACAAATCACAACTCTATCAATGTCTATAAACAAGATTTTAACTACCATTACTAATCACACATCCAATATTCACAAAAGGAATCCTGCTGTAACACTAACAGATACAGATCTCTTACAAATACCTATACAGACACAATAGCACATTTCTTACAAATACAGAATTCTTACACATACAGACCTATTACACATACAGACCTCTTCCATACACAGATCTCTTACAGATACAGACACTTTTTTATGTATAATACAGTTCACCTGTACAGACAAGTTTATTTTTTAACTAAGATTCACACCACGAATATGGTTGGGAGGGGCATTATATTTAGACATGTGCTTACAAAATACACAAAGTGACAATTGGAATATTAACTTACGTAGTGTTTGTGCTACATGTGCAACTAGTGAGACAGACCAAATAAGTGGTAAGTGTGACAAATCGGAATCACTATCAGTAAAACCAGAGATCCTATGAAATGTGTAAAACAGTTGACTTACTTAAGATATGCACACTTTACCACAATTATACATCATTTGCAATATATCGGGGTGACAGAGGCAAAGACTGAACATACAGGAACAACAAGAACCTAGATGTTGCTTTCCTAACATGGACAAGAAAAGGTAAAATTAACTCAGTACTGACTACTAACAGGTGTACAGGTGAACTGTATTATATTATACATAAAAAAGATTGCAGCTTATTGTACATGACTGGTTCTGAAGGTAAGGTATAGTCTATGACCAACAGGCACTCTGCCATTCACAGTGTGTGTGTGTGTGTGTGTGTGTGTGTGTGTGTGTGTGTGTGTTCCATAAAACTTGTTCCTTGTGTGTGTGTGTGTGTGTGTGTGTGTGTGTGTGTGTGTGTGTGTGTGTGTGTGTGTGTGTGTGTGTTCCATAAAACTTGTTCCTTACTTTAAAATTTAAAATTTTCTGTCATTTTCTTTGTTAGATGCTTTCAAGAGAAGACTGAACTGTGTAAATTACATTTAATAAATACAGGACTGTGGAACTTTGCCACCTTGTGTGTGTGTGTGTGTGTGTGTGTGTGTGGCGATATGGAATGTGTTAGCTACTTCCGACAGTCCCTTGTGTCTGACTGGTGACACTGCCGGTGTGCATGTGATTCCTTGGTCTTTCTACGGTCTCATGTTCAACTCGGTCATCGGAAATCAATAACTGTCGATCACATGTCTGAGAACGTGAGAGTCCGTTGAAACTTTCTTTATCACAGTCTCGCGTGGAGTGGAAGTGTGCTGTATCCTACTAGTTAAATATCCTTCCTCCCCCCCCCCCCCCCCCCCAACCCGGCACACACACACACACACACACACACACACACACGGATCAAGAATACCACTCATTCAGCGAAAGCCGCCACTATGCATGTGTGGAGACTTGGACGCTACCCAGGCAATTGATACCATGCACATGTAAAATGAAAAGCGTTCAGAAACGTCTGAACAGCAGTGATCAATCTGACAGCGCGCCTACCGCCTAGCGAACCGCGTTCCGACCCAGACGACACAAGTAGGCCTACATCAAGGTCACACGGCGAACAGGCTCGATACGCTGTCAACAGCACACCGCGAGCTCTTCGTCTAAAAATAGGCCTCCTCAGAAACTACCGATTTTTGTGCGCCGGTGTAGCATTAGAAAGTGTCCCCCTCAACACAGATCGTTCACGATTGCCGAAGTGATTCCAGGCTGCCTGTGCTAGAACGACCAGAAGGCAGCTATCGATAAATTCAATGGCACACGATGTGGCCGACCTGGCAGTCTGACTGGACTGAGTAAGTGTTCAGCTGGATTGTGCAGTTAGGGTAGCTATCCCCATCCCTCATAACCTGCCCCCTAAGGCCGTCTGCAATCACCTCGTGGCGTGGACGATAAACCCCAGCTAACCAATCTTAACAAATGCTGTCGGTACCACTAGTGTGAACAAGGATGGGTGGATAGGTGAGTGTGTATGGGAGTTAAACGTCCTTTTCCACGAGTGTGAACAACATCTCGAGGGTTACAAAGTGGTAGGCCAGTGCAAACGTGAATCAAGCATTACAGTAATAACAAGTATCAAAACACAAAACAGCGTAATAACAAAACAAAACACCTCGCACCCACACACACCCACAATACACGCGCGCTTCCACCACCACTATTAACGTCACTGACGTCTGTTCAAGAAAATTCTTGTCATTATGACTTTTTTCATGAGTTTTATTCAAGCAATGGGAATTTTGAAATTTTATCGCATGAACAATTAGCAAAACATGAAACTTTGACAAAGAAGCAATACTTCGAAAGTGGAAAAGAACGAAACTACTAGGAAAAGAAACATCACACAAAAACATAACTAAATTCCATTCCACTCGAAAAGAAAAGAAAACTCTCACCGAACACGCACGCAAAAATGTATGAACTGAATAAACACAAAAAAACAATAGCCATGCAACAACAAAAGCAACAAACTGAGCTGCCTGGGATAAACATACTGGCATTAGTGAAACTTAATTTGAACATTGCTGTTCTGGTAATTCTCAAAAGTCAGTTCTATCTCCGTTCCAAATAAGTGGCCCGGAGTATTAAACAAAAATAAAATGTGCTGGACATGAAAGTGGAGAATACAGAAGATGATACCGCTGCTTGAGCCTTGCAAGAGTTCACATGTGAAAGACCTCTCTTTGGAAGACTTCTCTTTGGTTAAAAAAAAAAATAAGTACACAGTAATTCAACACGCGAATTTCCCTTCTTTTTTTAAGATAAAACAGCAATAACAACTGGGACAATTTAAGCGAAACACCGTACGCACACTGATTCACACTAATTATTGTAAAGTGGTTCAAAGGATTGTCCTGGGAAAGCTTCAAGGGCTGGGCTTCTCAACACACCGACAGTTTCGGACCAACTAGACTATTCTAGAATCTCACAGTATTGTATGATTCGTTTATTCAGGTGTGGGTCTAAGGGCGTTTCCATAAGTCCAAAGGTTCATAAATATTTTGTGTTCCCACAAGACAAATATTACATGAAAACGAAAACGTGGCCTTGGTACAATGTCAGCTTCACAGGTCATTCGACCCTGACTTTCTTCGGTTTCCGAGGTCTCTGGCCTGGTACTTTAGTATCTGTCACTACATGGAATAAAGTCTCGATGTCAGTGTGGCCAGCACTTTCCGCAAGATCGGAAGGAGTCAAGTTTGCATTGTTTTTGGTGAATCTCTTGGCTTGTTTGTCGAGAAGCAACTGCACTATTTCTCTGCTTCCTCTATGGCATGCTAAATGAAGCGGCGTGTTGCCCTCGTCATCCTGAACCTCAGTACTGGCGCCTTTTTCAAGCAACACCTCGACCATTGTCTTTCCGCCGCTGGTACACGCTACATGAAGTGGTGTACGATTTTTTTTGTCAGTAGCGTTCACATTTGCGCCCCTATCTAGAAGGCTTTTCACAGCTTCCACATCACCTCCCTCACAGGCGGCGAACAGTGTTGCTGGTGACGGCGATGTTGTTTTCTCTGTTTTGGTACTTTCTTTTTCTGGAACAAGTACTATGGGAATATATTGCAGAATTTGAAAGAGAGAGAGAGAGAGAGAGAGAGAGAGAGAGAGACTAACCGTTATTTTTATCCTCATTTGGCTCAGTTGATTTGACACTTACAACAGTTGGATATTTTTGTTTACGAATGGGTTTGAGGCAACTGGGCCAAATTTCAAGCAACTGAACAGTGTCGTTTGTCTTAATAGATTTGTCAATTAAACCTAAGTATTTTGTGTCAGGAAGTTTGTCATGGACCTTGAACTTATTGGGTTTCGTAACACATATCTGAGTGTACCCCTTGTTGCAGAAAATCATGGCCGATGTTTGTTTTTTTCCACATTTTAGGCCTAACAATAAAGACGGCATACCTCATTATCTAACCGACTCACTAAGAGACGGACTTTGACTGACTGACTGACTGACTGACTGACTGACTGACTGGCCAAAAGGACGTCTCTTCCTGTAACGGCGTGAACAATATAAACTAAAACATCACCATCTCTATACTTTCCTACTCGCTCTTTCGACGTCGTCAAAAGTGAAAAGTAAAACTATAGCCAGTGCACATACTGAGCAGTGTAGATCTATAACTACCCACCTTCTGCACGTGGTAAGGCCGAGTCTGGGATTTGAGAATGTCGACGGTCCTCTTCAGGATGTGGTGCACTTTGTTCAGCGACTTCTCCACCTTCCCCAGGCGCTTCTCTTAGAAAATAAGCTCTGTCATTTCCAAGTGTTACTTTGGTGTCTTGCTCCGTAGAGTCATCAACAGAATGATTGGGTTTAGTCTCAGAAATCAGAACCTGTGTTTCTGCGCATTCTTTCGAGTCTGTCGGCGATTCCACAGTATCGTTCATAGGTTCGAATTCCCTCGGCAAATGCTCAACAGCTTCAGTGTTGCTTCTGCGTTTTCTTCTCTTCCTGGAACAAAGACCTTTTCTTAAATGAACAACACACACTTATTATCAAGTCGCACTACATGATTGTAGAATTTCTCCCCCCCCCCCCCCCCCAATTACGCACTGCCCCAATGGTCATAAACACTTCATAAAATATGGGAAAGCCAAACACTGAAGGTTTGATCACAGATATCTGAAAATCCCACAAAGAAAAATTGGCTTTACTCTTTTTTTTCTATTTTGTATTTCATGTTTTTCTAATTTTGTTTTCCTTCTTTATCGTAATGTTTCTGTTCTTTCCAAGTTTTCTTGGTTGGTTAGATGACAGTTTAGCTGTTTCCTTAGTTGTTTTCTCACCAGCAAATGATGACGACGATGACGACTACCAGCACGAACACAACAACAAGTCCAGGAATGACAAACATCGTAATGTTGCCTGAAAAAAGACCAAAAGAAATTGGTCTACAGTCTTTAACTGAAACAGTACTTTACAGAGGGTATATTACCTATACTCCGAGTGAAACCAGTCTAAACATAACATTAAATATCTAAGCTCCCAACAAAAAGCTTTCCAAAGTGTGAAAAAAAAAATCAGAATCGACCGTGCAAGCACAGTCAACTCTGTCACAATTGCAGAGTTTTCAGCGTCCCTGAAACCCCAATAAAAGCCAAAGGCAGCCTGATTTCACAGCTCAGTTTGCGAGAAAGATCGTGAAGCACTCAACATCCACTAGACACTGTAGCGATGTGTCTCGCTCACTGACCAAAAACCAAATAATGCCACGGCAAACTCGTGCTCTGGTTTCATAAGGGTCCCCGAAGCGCTGAAAACTCTGCAACTGTGACAGAGTTGCAAGCACAGTCGAAGGAGTCAGTTTTAAAAAAAACGCAATGTTTGCTGCTTTTTGCTGAGATTGCAGACCTTTACGGGAATGAATAGGTAAGTGACGCTGCAAGGGAGAAAACTGCCTTGAATTGCCTTACCTATTCGTTTTCTTCGCTACAATCACTACTAGCTAATTTTTTGTCCCACTTGTGTAACGAAGTGAATCTAAGTATTAACCCTCCGTCATCTGTGTGTGTGAGTTGGGGGGGGGGGGGACAAAACTTTAACAATGTCACTTTCTCAGATTCTGAAAACAGCAGAGACACCAAACGTGGCTTGCTGATAGACAGCGACAAGGCTTTTTCAAAACATACCTTTCGGAATGACTTTGACTGAAGGTCATGTTAAATAAAGCTGTCTGTTTGGAAATTTATATGGGCATTTTCTCAGAATTTACAAACACCAGAAGCATGAAACTTTGCAAGATGAAAGACGCTGATAAGACCTGTACTGACCATCATGTATTCAGTGACCTTGACTCAGGGTCAAGGCCATGCTAACGTTGGTATTTTCTCAGAAACAACAAGGAGCAGAGGCATTTGGCATGGTGATACCCAGCGATAAGCTCTTTCCAGACATAATTTTATGCCTATTGTGAATTTTAACGTAGCATTTCCACAGGAACTACGAACACCAGAGGTATCAAGCTTAGCATAATGATAGACACTAATAAGATCTTTACTGACACTTCTGACGTTTGAATGACCTTGACCATGAGGACCATGAGAGTTGTCCATGGGAAACTGTAACATTGCAATTTTCTCAGAAACACGAACACCAAAGACGCCTAATTTGACTTGATGAGCGATAACACCTCCACAAACATACTCTTTCAATGACCTTGACCTGCTTCTACTTTCAATAGCTCTAGCTATTTTCACGAGCAGTTGCAAATTTTCTTACCTTCGTCATCAGTTGTTCTAGGTGATGGCGTTTCTTCCAGGGTCGAGGAATTGGTTGAGGATTCTGTAAACAAAGTCATACATATAGTTAAATGCGTTCTTTGCTGATATACCCCAAAATACACTCTTCCAGATACCTAAAAACAACTTTATCTTTCTTTGGAAAGCTTGTTTTCTCTCTCCGTTTTGTTTGCCTTTTAGTCTTCACGCTGTGAAGTAGCGTTTGCTCATCTGCAAGTACTATATGAGACAGACAGACAGACAATAAAACAGACAGACAGACAATAAGACAGAATGATTTACCTTTCAGGGTGAAGTTGCATGGCACAATGTCTTTCGGTTCAGACGGGATCACCTGACACCTGTATCTGCCGACGTGCTGCATCGTTGCTGAGCTGATTCTCACAGTAACCGTATCATTATCCAGTTCGTAGTTCTCATATCCCGATTTAGGTCCCTGACAATCCAGCTTCCCAGAGGTTTCGAGAAAGCAGGTAAGTATATCTGGTTGCGCAAAGCAGAAAAACAATATAGATTATTCACCCCTCTCCTTTATGTACGTTGTACGACATGAAATACTTTCACTGACTCGAAACAATATGGCCTGATGTTATTATTCTGCATAACAACACACACACACACACACACACACACACACACACACACACACACACACACACACACACACAACGACAACAACAACAACAACAACAGCACCAGCAGCAGCACCAGCAACAACACACAAACACACACACACAACAACTACAACAACAACACACAACAACAACAGCACCACCACCAGCAGCACCACCAGCAACAACAACAACAACCACACACACACACACACACACACACACACAATGTCATGGCTGGGCAAGATAGTCATAATACTGCTGCAAACAGAGTCGACCTTCACCTTACGGACACTCGTAACTCACACTCATTACTAAGACAATTGACAAAAAAGATGCTTACAAACTAACGACGAAACGTGACAAGACAAACGTGGCACCTCTGAAATGTCCATTCTGCGGGTAATGCTGAATGAGGAAGTCCTGTTTTGCCTCCATGATGTTGTTTTTGAAGTAACATGTTAGGTTCGTCGCCTCTCCTAACTCTACTGATGGCACCGAACATGTTATTTGGGAGTCTGTATGGAAACCAGATTATGAAAACATAGGCACTTCACATACTCAGCACAGTAGTGCAAGAACCACTTGAGAAACCGCTTGCAGCATTAAAACCGACAACTCAGTTGTACAAGATGAAATGTTCAGTATGTCTAGCGAAAGCATTTTTCTTTAGTATCTTTAAGTTTCGTCAAGAGATGTTTCAGTGAATTTTGTAATTCACGATGTGCCATTTTAAAAATCTCAGAAGTTCTTCACAACTTTTCTTAGAGCTAAATCAATGCAAACAAATGAGATTTTCTGGGCATTTTTGACGAAATCCGTTTCAACACTGATTTCACATAAAACACGCACAGATTTTTGATACAAACACAAACTGGCTGTGGCAGACGTCACCTGTGTTTTCACCCGTGTTGATAAGCAGCCCAAGCACCAACACAAAGAGAAGTCTGAAATCCATTCGCCTTGCAAACTGAACAAAAATAGTCATAAAAGTGAAATAGATACGTGCGCTTACAGATCTATATATAGACACACACGCTTATCTATTTGAAAAAAAAAAAAAACCGAACTGCAAGCAGTCGCTCCTACAGTGGTAAAAATCACTACTCTAATAAAAGCCTCAACGTGACATAACGGGTACTAAAAAATACACATGTACTATTCATGCTAAATAATTTCTAATGTCTGTATTTGGGGTTCGGCGCTTTCATTTCATTTTCTGAAAGCCCTCTTCGAAATTCGATCTTATCCGTCGTCAAGGCTAAGTCAAAATTCGGGTAATTCGAACAGGAATGAATTTCCCCTGCGAATTCGACTATTAAGCGAGTTCGACTTTACTCTCTCTCTGTGTGTGTGTGTGTGTGTGTGTGTGTGTGTGTGTGTGTGTGTGTGTGTGTGTTTTAAAACCTGAGGGGTCAACATTGATGATTAGAAAAGCTCTTAATGCAATACGATGTTTTTACACTTTGCGCGAGCGGTCGATCATTCAGATTCAACGCACTGTTTGTTCAACATTCTTCGCTCATTGTGTTCGCCGCGTCAACGAGTCCGCTTCTGCTGGCTCAGTGCCAGCATTTGAGATGCTGTCACTCTGCAGGTGTCTAAGTGGTATGATGATTCACACCACGAACACGACTTAAAATTATTTGCAAATTTATTTTAAAAAAAAAAGATTCAAATAGATTTAGTCATTATTTGTTGATTTAATTTATGCATTCATTCCTTCATGAGTCACACATTACGTTCAATCCCAAATAAAAATATTTCCTGATGTTGGGTCGGATGTTTCATGTATAAAAATGACGAGGAAGGTCGACAAAGATATAAAACCAGGGTTGTTAGATAAACTGGCATGCTGTTAGTCATCACATTTGAAATAACCAGTCGCGAGATGAATATGATATTGGTGTTTTCGTGGCTCCTTGTTCCGATGTCCATTGTCGCAGCAGAATGTATGTATTCACAAACAGCAATACCATCCAAACAGGAAAACATAATGATCAAGGCGTCAGTTTATTATCAGCTGTCTCGTTTTATAATTTGACCAAGTTATGAAACGAGACAACTGATAACAAACTGAAGTCTTTATCATTATGTTTTCCTGTTCTGAAATTGTCCTTTCTACCTCTTCTTTTTTGTTTCTTCTTTATCATCATCATCGCCATCACCAATATCATCTCCTATTTCATTTTCTTTTTTTCTAGAACGTCCTGGTGTGGTTTAAGGTGTTTTTGTAATAAGCACTGTGATTTTGAGTGTGGAGCGGTGGGAAGTTAGCTGTGGTGAATTTGAAACACCCCTAAAATGGTGAAACAAGAAGATTTTTTTTTACCCCTTCTTGAAATAAACGAACGGCACGGGTAAAGAAAACCAGAACAGATTACATTTTACAATTTGAAATGGTCGAACAGAGAGAAGGAAAGTTTTATCTTGATGTCCTTTAAAACTGAAGTTGTCTTAAAGTTGTCACCAGATAGGTGTTAATGCTGGTCAACGGCAGACATTGTATTGTTGTGCCTCCTTTTAAAAAGGTCGCCAGTAAAATTATACTGCTTGGTGAAAACTGAGATTGCCGTCAGTATTGAAATTGTTGGTTGGTTGGTTGGTTGGTTGGTTGGTTGGCTGGTTGGTTGGTTTGTTGGTTGGTTGGTTGGTTTGTTGGTTGATAGTTGGTTGGTTGGTTGACGGTTGGTTGGTTGGTTTGCTTGTTTGTTGGTTTGCTTGTTTGTTAGTTTGGTGGTTTGTTGTTTGTTTGGGGATTTTTTTTTTTTTGGCAGCAAATGTGATGAGTCGGGACGCCTGGCAAAATTTTGTATAAAGTTTCACCCTGCCAAGATCCGTAAACTGATCACCTAATAACGGGCAACGTCTCTTGAATTTACAAATAAAATTTAAAACGATCGTTTGTTTCAAGTACTACCATCCATTCACTGAGTAAACATAGAATGAAAGAATTGTCGTTCTCCCTGTGCTGGTTAGCTAGCAAACGTTCTGTTTCGCCGGTATCCGTCAGTCGGTATGGTACGTGTGTCCGTAAGCAGATTTAATAATTATGTCTCCCTGCTGTATGCATCAGAACTATGGGGGGTACAAATCCTATGAAAGCATTGAAAGGGTGCAGCTATAAGCATGTAAGCGTTTTTTGAGTGTGCCAATCAGAACGCCAAACGACATGGTGCTGGGTGAGTTAGGGAGATATCCGTTGTTTGTCTCCGCAGCACGGTGTGTACAGTATTGGTTTAGGGTGTTAAAACAGCCTCATGCCCGTTACTCCGCGCAAGCGTACCGCATGCTACTGAACTTGCACGAGACAGGTCATGTGAACCGGGTCACGCACGTGCAGTCACTCTTGTGTGATTGTGGCTTTGGTCTGGTGTGGTTGTATGGAGGAGTTGGAGACGAAAAACGGTTTCTGTTTGAATTCAAGGAACGCTTACGCAGTAACTTTGCCTTGGGTGGCAAATGCATGTTGAAAATAGCCCCCGAATTTCCTTGTGCAAGAATTTCAAGAGACGCATAAGCCAGGAACCATATCTGTCAGTCATCCAGGACAGTGTGCTTAGAACAGCTCTATCAAGGTTTAGAATGGGGTCTCCCCCTTTAACAGTCACAGATACCGTTATTCTGACGTACCATCCCAGCGCATGTGTCCTTTCTGCCTGGAATCTGTAGAGGATGAGATACACGTACTGTTTGTCTGTCCTGTGTACGCCGATATAAGTCTTAAATATCTGGGTACTGTGGTTATAGACGAAACTACCTTGGAGCAGCAGTGTGTGTCATTACTTGCCTCAGAGGACAACGGAGCTCTAAACCTTGCAAAGTTCGTTTTCTGTGCTGGTCAGCGACGTCAGTCTCACACAGCTGGTGTGATGGCCACTGGGATATAGCACTTCAGGACAACAAGAGCGACGTGCTTGACTGAATGTGTAAGAGATGGCGATGGAGGAGGAGACGGACAGGGGGAGGGGGGTGGAGCGTGCGTGTGTGTGTTTTTTTTTTGTGTGTGTGTGTGTGTGTGTGTGTGTGTGTGTGTGTGTGTGTGTATGTGTGTGTGTGTGTGTGTGTGTGTGTGTGTGTGTGTGCTCGCGCACCCGACAAGCGACGGCAAGCACGTTTATTTAGTATTTCTTTTGCAAGGTAACTTCAGTGATAGCCAGGACCCGATTTGCTGTTGGTGTTGTTGTTGGCTTTCGTCGTTGTGTCACAGTGTGAGAGTATCAGTGTGTGCGTGTATGTGTGCCACACGGCAGGTGCGAGCTTGTGTGTGCACTGGTGCGTGTGTGTGCGTCAGCGTCAGTGGTGTTCAGCTAGGGGATCATATGAGCGACAGGATCGTGTGTGTGTGTGTGTGTGTGTGTGTGTGTGTTACACAGCGTATTAGTACAGGTTTCTTCCAGTGTTTGTAATCCTTTTGTATACTTTGTAGGCTATTGCGTTTTCAAGTAAACATGACATTTAGTAATAATAACTTCACGGTACATGTACGTCACTGAGTAAAATTATCTGCTTTGTGATTGGCCGGTGGCCTAAACAATAAAGACTTGAACAGATTAATTATGTCGTTTCCACTTTGACTCGGCACACGCACGTGGCCAAGTCAGCTAGCCTACACGAACGATCTCAGCCGTTTTGCCTGCAGAACCCTGTTCAGTGTACGCGATGGAATCAGATTTTAGATATGCGTGGTTTTCTTCAGTTTGGAGGTCAACATAACCTCACGCAATACTCAGAAATAATAGAGGAGTAGCGGCAACATCTGTGTCTGCGTGCGGCTTACCTGCATGACTCGTGTCACTCCATTGTTGCGACTGCGTCGTGTGATTTCGACATGTAGACCGCATTTTACCTACACGAGGAAGACAGCACAGGCTCTTACCGTCGTTATCGGGATGCAGAAGATCTAGGCCGGAGCTTAAACAGGTCCTGTTCTCGTTAGGCCTACTGTTTGGCGGCCTGGCCCGGTGCGGCCAGACTGTCGATTTTGAAAAACGGTGTACGGGGATCCAGTTCTCTCTGTAAAACATAACAGTATTAACTCCCTTTAAATACTCAAAGGGGGGAAACACTGGGTCCTGACTATAGAATCAAGCGTTTCTGAACTGCTGTTTGAGAAACACGGTCGTACACTACTTTAGGGGGAGAAAACAGATCACATTCAAATCCATGAGTTGCTGCGGGGCTTCCATAAAAAAATCTCTCTCTCTCTCTCTCTCTCTATGTGTGTGTGTGTGTGTGTGTGTGTGTGTGTGTGTGTGTGTGTGTGTGTGTGTGTGTGTGTGTGTGTGTGTGTCACAGTGACACGTATGGTAGTAATTAACCTTTGACAAAATTACTGATGATTGCGTCTCGATTTAAACCAGGTGACTACAAACTGAAGTTTCCAGATCTGAATGGTACAGCTTTGTCAGCCGAGGAGAACTCAAACATCTCTCTCGAGTTATCATTTCCTCCGGAATGCAACATCTCGCCAGAAGTCAAGGTAGCAAGAAAGATCAACGATGGAACGAGGCATGTTGATTGTATTATACAACTCCAAACTGGGACATGCTTCACACGGACCGGTCCCTGTAGCTGTCTAGCACAGGACGGGATATATCAACTGACAAAGCGTGTGGGCCTTTCTGACAACACTACATGGGTATTCTGGCTGAACGACTACACCGAAAGTGAAACGGAAGTGATTGTTAATATTCTACCGTATGGTAAAAACTCTCTCTCACACACACACACACACACACACACACACACACACACACACACACACACACACACACACACACACACACACACACATCTGATCTTATCTACATAAAGATTATTTCAAATATTCCATATGGACAAGCTTCGAAAGATTAAACCCTTCATTATAATCAACCAATATCTGTATCAGACGGTACAACCTGACACACGTATCTCCCTACGTCCTCTTCTGATGCTGACGGGATCTTCAAAGTCACTTCGTCGGTGATGTGTCCGTCAAATTCATACCCAGCGAGTGAATCGCAAATATGCTGATTTTCGATCCATGGGCAGTTCAATATTTCTGGAAAAATAATTATGAACTTAATGTCAGGAAATACTTCTGCTTGGTAATAGCTTTTCCCATTAGTCTCAAAATGTTGCCTCCTCCTCTCTCTCTTTCTCTCTCTCTCTCTCTCTCTCTCTCTCTCTCTCTCTCTCTCATGCGAGACTTCTTATTCGAACTTTTTTTCTGCTACTTGACCATTCGTGAGAGACTAGTGGACTTTTCAAACAGAACAGTTTATTGATTAGAAATGATTCCAGCCGTTATATTTTTTGTCTTCGAAAAGTTACTGATACCAGTTTTGTTTTTTGTTTTTTGTCTTTTCTTTAGATTCAACACCTCTTCCGATACGAGACCAGGACGGATCAACCACAGGACAGTCTGCATCGACACTCCAAGCAGATGCTGGTATCATTGTTTCATTTCGCTTATTAGGGATTGCGGAAATTATTTTGATATGTTCAAACCTAGAAGCACGGGTATCACAGACAGGCAGAGTGCATTGTCATTGTTTTGTAATTGCACACCGGACAGTTTCTATTACAATGGGTATTCTGGCTGAACGACTAGCCCGAAAGTGAAAGGGAAGTGATCGTTAATATTCTACCGTATGGTAAACTCTCTCTCTCTCTCTCTCTCTCTCTCTCTCTCTCTCTCTCTCTCTCTCTCTCTCTCTCTCTCTCTCTCTCTCATGGGACACTTCTTATTCGAATTTGTTTGTGCTACTTGACCATTCGTGAGAGACTAGTGGATGATCAAACAGAACAGTTTATTGATTGGAAATAGTTCCAGCCGTTATATTTTTTGTCTTTGCTTGTCTTTTCTTTCTTTCGTTGATTTTGTTTGTTACAGGATATACCGAGAAGGTCACAGTGGTGTACAAGTCAACTACAACAGAAGATACAAGCGAATCTCCTGCGGTGCAACATGGTGTGGACTGGATGTTGGTCGGCTCGATGTTTGTCGGCATTATTGCCGGGTCAGCAGTCCTTATTATCCCTATATTCCTCGTTGCCAGGAAAGGTAATTGATATTGTAGATACATGTATCTACTTTATCTGAGCGTGACGGTTCGTGCCGAAGTTCAGGAAAGCTTAGGTCATGTTCAGTATTATGCATTTATACTTCCGTGAGTTTCTTCCTTGTGAATGTCATCTGCATGCAAAGATACAAGGAAATGTATAAATCATTGTTTAAATAAAAAAAACCTACATTTTTATTAGTCTACACATTTCGAGGACACCCCCTCCCCCTTCCCTCCTTTGCAAAAACAAAATCATTGAAACAAAATGCATTAATTCATTTTATTTCTTATAAACGTTGTTTGCTTGCTGTTCTGTATTTTGACATTTGTACAGAACAGACTCAAGTTGGTTTTACCCCGGTAAACAATATTCACCATAAATGGTGAAAACGTCGGCTTTCATGAACAGTTAGATACGTTATGTCTTTGTTAAATTGAATAATCTTACGTCATCCTAATAGTTGGTGTGTGTGTGTGTGTGTGTGTGTGTGTGTGTGTGTGTGTGTGTGTGTGTGTGTGTGTGTGTGTGTGTGTGTGTGTGTGTGTGTGTGTGTGTGTGTGTGTGTGTGAAGCCAAAACACGTCCTACGCCCAGGGAAATGGAGCCTACTCCTACAATGGAAGCTGTGAGAGATAGAGACGACGAAATGGACAACGAAGACGACGATTTTATGAGTAACGCCTCTTTCGACGTTCCCGATGAACACGCTCCACCACCACCACCACCACCATCACCACCCCCACCACTACCAACAGGTGTGTGTGTGTGTGTGTGTGTGTGTGTGTGTGTGTGTGTGTGTGTGTGTGTGTGTGTGTGTGTGTGTGTGTGTGTGTGTGTGTGTGTGTGTGTGTGTGTGTGTTTTGAGAGAGAGAGAGAGAGAGAGGGAGGGAGGGGGCAGGGGGAAGGGGGGAGGCGAGGGGGTAGGATAGACATGGATAAATGTGGATAGACAAGGGAGAGACCGACAGACAGACAAACGCACGGGTATACAATATAAAGTTTCTTGCGTATCTTTTGGATTTCAGCACCCCCGATCCCATGCGGATACACGCACGCAGCTGTGGTCCCTGTTGTCATACAAGGTGCAGCTGCGACCCACTCCGACCTGAACGACAACAGCAATGTTACTTCAGTCCAGGCAGAACAGAACCCACCAGTCAAGGAGAGCTCTTGCTGAACAAAAAGCAGGATGTTTCCGAAGGAAACACTTGAAATTATTTTGTAATCACAACAGAACGATCACCTTCTGAATATTCTCAATATTCTTAGCAGACGAACGAGTTTGCACGTCGGCAGAGCCCGACGCCGACAGAATAAGAATATTCTTAATGTTACATGTCAACTGCCACCACGAGAGGCATTTCAAGTTTGTTAACACCATATTTCTATCAAGTCGTATGCGTTGAAGTATATTTCACTTTTCTCTTGTCTTCTTTACATCGATAAGGAAGTTCACAAATAAAACTTTCGATTTTAAGTTATTTTGGTTTCTATTCAACTCGTGAATGTTGAGTTGCAAGGAAGAAGAGTAATTTTTTTTAACAAAACGAAGCAGTACTTTAATACATTCAAACACAACCCACTTACAGTACTGACTGTTTTGCTAAATGGTAATGATATGAAGGGAGCCGGTTGTCAGCATTTCAAAGCCTGTAAACACCATTCAGAGTTGTCTCAGTGAAAAATAAATGTTGAGATTGATATCACTCGGACAATACAGCCATGAAAACAGTTCTGCCTTTCTAGAGAATGTGAATGCAACCCATTCAAAACAAGCCCGAAGGCGTTAGAAATGATGGAAATGAGTGAAGTGTAGTTATAGTTAGGCACACTTGATTCGCTTCCATGAGCACCGCAGTTCATTTGAGTTATGCCCAGTTTGGTTTAGCTGTGGCTTGGCAAACCACCATAATACCATTATTGGAAGTTGGTCAGTTGTTTGTGTCCCTTTAGAGAGGGGGATTAGTAAGGTCAAGCAACCAGTTGATAATTATACAGGGAAATGCTAATTTTCACGCTGATCTGAGCGGCGTAAGGCCCTAACTAACTTAATAACTAACTGTCTTCTCGCTGATCTCAGAACAACAAGTGGGGTTTCCTTGTAGCATACATTCAACTTGAAATCAAAGTTGTCGCCAACAGATTTGCACAGTCTTAAAATGAGAAATAAGGTTGAAGAGAAAATTGGAATACATAAATACAACCTGGGTTCTGTGTTCACCATTTATGATTTTATTTTGAAGAAACTTTATTGTACGGATGATATCGACCAAT
Organism: Batillaria attramentaria; assembly: GCA_018292915.2. Lineage (NCBI taxonomy): Eukaryota > Metazoa > Mollusca > Gastropoda > Batillariidae > Batillaria > Batillaria attramentaria. The sequence goes on along the minus strand of JACVVK020000471.1, from coordinate 188,971 downwards.
GGCAACATTCCACCAGTCAGTACCCCCCCCCCCCCCACACACACACACACACACACCTGCCGCCCTGAAAATACACACACACACACATACACACACACACACACTCACACACACACACACACACACACACACAAATAAGAACCATCATCCATACATATAGAAATTACAACTTCAGGTAATGATAAAATACAATATGTGAAGCATTCAGAAGAGCTGTCGCATCACAGGAACGGACGGATCACTAATAGCATTAAGCAGAATTAGCTGTTATTCCCCATCAAGCTGTGGGATACCGACGAGTATTTTGATCCAAGACGCAAATCAACCCTGAGCTTTAGCGAAGGGTTGATTGCGTCTTGGATCAAAATACGAGCACGACGCCGACAGAATAAGGTGCGCCTTTTTATGCTGGCAAAAAAAGGTGTCAATTCATTCACGAACTCAAATCCAAACAAAACCACAAGTTCTAAACTTCGACTAAAGACACAAACAAACATGCTAACGCTTTCAAGGAAATGTAAATTTGCGAGGTGAATGCGAAACCGATCAAGCACAGCTCAGTCTGTTCACGCTTTGCACTATTAGGGTTCGAGCGGGACGGTCTTCCTGTCGCGATTCATCACGAAATATGAAGCTTTGTGAGTGTTTATTCTAATATGTGTAGTACATGTATGTACACCGATTAAAGTGTCCTTCCACCCACACGTACATTACTTAACTGCATGCATGATTCAAACGATTCAAGAAGCTTCTGTTCAATCGGAGATCTATCTAGACATCGAATCCGCTGTCATTCTCTGCGCCGATAGCAGACGATGCAGCGAGTCGATTCTGTTCAGCTTTATGTCACAGGTTTGGGGTTTCATAGCGTTGAAACTGCTTTTGATTTGAGTACGCAGTGCTTGTTAGGTCAAGTCTGCTGCCGTCTTGAACTTGCGCAGCGGTATTTGCGTCCGGCTTGTCACGATCAGCCAAATCAGTAAACAGCATACATATCGATGAGACGCCAGCTTCGATTGAACTTTTTGAGAAAGGCTTTTGATAACTCTTAGTTAAAACTGTTCGAAATTTGAATAAGGAGTGCTTGCTAGGTACAGGCTACTGTTGTTTTGTACTTGAACAACGAGTTTATGAAGTTGGAAACACCGATATGCCGAGTCAAAATGTTTCATCGTCGATGGTGTTGACCTAGTGAGCGAGTTCTCCCCGAAGAGTAGTAATACATGTACTTGCTCATCTATGATGATGTTTGTTTGTTTGTTTGTTTGTTTGTTTGTTTGTTTGTTTGTTTGTTTGTCGGGGGGTGTTTGTTTGTTTGTTTGTTTGTTTGTTTGTTTGTTTGTTTGTTTGTTTTTGTTTTTGTTTTGTTTTTTGGTTTGTTTGTTTGTTTTTTTTTTTTTTGGGGGGGGTGCCAAAGATGTTATATCTCTGTTCTTTCTGTCTGAAAGAAAGAACCTTTTTGCAGGGAACCATGCCTGATTGTCATGTGATGTCGTGCTCTGTGTCACATGATTTCTCAAGTACTAGTACAATACGGACACTTGTTACACAGGAGAGATCAAAGAAAAAGAGGCCAAAAGATGAATGGATCCTAAAATTTAGACCACGCGAAGAATTCTGAATTTCAGTTTATAAACACCCTCCTATATTTAACAAATTTAAACAAGTTTAAACAGCAACAATTTAAGCAGCACTTTAAGCAACTCATTAGCATCAGCTACGGCGGTTTATTCGTGTCGTGAACAAGGCTCTATTGTTTGAGGCCGTGTAATCGCTTACGTATGCTGAAACATTTCCTTGTCTGTCAGTTTCACTACGGAAAACGAAACATCGAATTTCTTGAGTCCATGCAACGACCCACTCCTGTTCTTCACATTTCATCATCTTCAGCGATACAGTTCAGAGTCACCCATGGGGATATTTCTCATTCCAGTGGTAATGTGGGTACTTCTTCAGACAGCAGTCAGTACAGCAGCCGAGTGTAAGTCTCCATCCCTCTCTCTCTCTCTCTCTCTCTCTCTCTCTCTCTCTGGTTACGACTGTAAGTTCAGCAGGATGTGTCCATCAGGCTGGTTGAAGATCACAGATGGGATTTATGAAGTGCGTTTAGCTACGTGAAGTCGATACATCTACACACAAAAATAGGAATTTAGTACACGTTTTTTAGTTTAAATACAGTCCTGATTCATAAACTCTATCAACAGTCTCAAAGTTGTAAGTTGTTAATGCAGCCAGTTTTCAGAATCAGCTTTGACTAACAAACAACTACGCCTCAAAATTCAAGTGTTCAACTGCTTACAGTGCAAATGCAGTTATGTCTTCCTAGCAAATTATGGATGTAAGCGTTTGCTGTTGTTGTTGATGTTTTGTCGTACCAAATCTGTTTGTTTAACCAGGTGACTACAAGATAAAGTTTCCAGATCTGAATGGTACAGCTTTGTCAGCCGAGGAGAACTCAAACATCTCTCTCGAGTTATCATTTCCTCCGGAATGCAACATCTCGCCAGAAGTCAAGGTAGCAAGAAAGATCAACGATGGAACGAGGCATGTTGATTGTATTATACAACTCCAAACTGGGACATGCTTCACAGTGACCGGTCCCTGTAGTTGTCTAGCACAGGACGGGGTATATCAACTGACAAAACGTGTGGAACTGTCTGACAACGCTACATGGGTGGTCTGGCTGAACGACTACACCGAAAGTGAAACGGAAGTGATCGTTAATATTCTACCATATGGTAAACTCTCTCTCTCTCTCTCTCTCTCTCTCTCTCTCTCTCTCACACACACACACACACACACACACACACACACACACACACACACACACATCTGATCTTATCTACATAAAGATTATTTCAAATATTCCATATGGACAAGCTTCGAAAGATAAACCCTTCATTATAATCAACCAATAGAATATCGACAATCACTGCCACTTTTGTAGTCTGCTTTTAATTCTTATACTGGCAGAATCAGGCTCAAAGTCTGACGTTTCTATCACTGCGCGGGAACCAGAAATCCAAACTGGCAACATCAGCACAGCTCCAGGTCGCGTGTCAGAAGGTAGGACTTTGTTGTAAGGTGGACTCGAATAACACACAGATAAAAGCAATAATTAATACTTATGCGTCTTTCACTAACAGTTTTAACCTTTTCCAATTTATTTCATTTCACTTTAAAGTGATTTATGTGGAGAAAAATATGGATTAGATCGTGGTCAGACGAACTTATCGGCACCATCGGTTTTTCATTCGGATGTTTAGTGGCACAGCTGCTGAGGTTTAAACATTCATCGGAGAGTATACACACTGCACAAACTGTGGCATTCTACCGCCTTCCGAATTACCATAGAACTGAAATAAGGTCACCACTTCGTCTGTGTTTTCTCTTGCAATTACGTATTGGCGCCAGAATCGCGGAACATTTTTCGGAAGCAGAATCTGTCATAACCATGCGTCATGCTCAGACCAGTAGATTATTTGTAGCTGCGCCAAAATTGCCTGTGAAGTCATCCAAAACACATAGAGAGACACGAGGAAGCAAGAGTGCTAGTTCGGAGTGATGTCACGTCAGGGGGAGTGAAGCGATGGCACATAATTGTATGGAAACACAGTTGTCTCATATTGAATGTCTTAATCTCAGTTGCTCTGCCGCTAAGCCTCTGAATGTAAAACCGATGATGCCAATAAGTTCGTCTGAAAACAAAACAAAAATAAATAGTTATTAGTAATGTTTAATAATTTCGAAAAGTTACTGATACCAGTTACAGTTTTTGTTTCTTTAGATTCAACACCTCTTCCGACAGGAGACCTGGACAGATCGACGACAAGACAGTCTGCATCGACACTCCAAGCAGATGCTGGTATCATTGTTTCATTTCGCTTATTAGGGATTGCGGAAATTATTCCGATATGTCCAAACCTAGAAGCACGGGTATCACAGATAATTTGGTCGCCATTACTGTTGTTCTTTTAAAGTTCGTCTGCTCTATACATATAAATAGAATATTTTATGCATATACAGGCAGAGTGCATTGTCATTCTCTTGTAACTGCACACCAAACAATTTCTTAAAGGGGCAGTCTTTATGACTTACATACTCACAGATCGTTCTCAGCTGTTTTCGTGTGTCTAGCATCACACCATTTAGACATCTCTATCAGATTCAACAGAAGCGTATTCAATGACACGGCTAACACACTGGACTGTTGTACGGTCGTATCATTTGAACGTTCGACAGCTCGACACTGTGTCGCATGAAAAGCTTAACTGATCATCATCAGAACAGAGTATTTGGAGCGTACCTGCGCACTCAGAAATGAAATTGTTCGATAACATTAGTTGGCTTAGTACACGCGGAAACAGCCCGATTAACTGAAATAGTTTGATATTGCAGTGATTGCTAAACTTTTTTATGGGAAAAAAAACATCAGCAGGCCGTGGTTATGTATTTTTGAGTTGTTTATTAGTGTGTGTTTGTTTTTCTCGTTGTATGTTATTACAGGAGAATCTTCGACTAATAGTACAACCATTGGATTAGCCGTGGCGTTTGCTTTGGTTGCCTTGATAGGCGTGGCAATCTTTGTATATGACAGATTTTGGAAAAGAAAAGGTGGTAAGTCTGTCCTTGTGCGCGTATTGCAAACTAAGGCATGGTAACAGCTGACTGGCTTGCTTTTCCCTCGGTGTGTCTGAGAGGAAATTGTCTGTACGCAGGCGATATGATATACGATTTTGTTAGTACTGGCCAAGTTTGGAAGGAACTGTAGTGACACTTCATTAAGAAATACATGAAAATATAAACAGAAATAAAGAGAGAGGGAAAGAAAGAAACAAAACAATGAATCAGCAAAAAGGTTTAACTATTTAATGTTTTCTACAGTATTACAAAGACACTAATTTTGCTATATCTTTTTGATTCCTTGCAGACCAAATTGAGAGGTAAGTACGATTGTGCATATTGAGGGTTTTTTTTACGATGTTCGTTGATTACTGTAACCAGTAGCATAAACAAACAGGGACAGTCGTATGACAGCCACGGGTGCACTCGCACTTACCGCTCCTGTTGATGTATTATATGAAAGTGTTTCATAATAAGGCGTCATAGTGTATGTGTAACTCTAATTGTAGGTGATTGTTTGTTTGTTTCTTTGTTTGTTTTTTCGTTTGTGAGAAAAAAAGTTTTGGTGAAATAATTGTAATTCTTGGTTTGCAGATTGCCTGGAATGCGTCATTTTGCAGCTTTGATCCGATATTGTAGGAGGAAACTTGGACGTGAGCACATGCCCTCTGGGGTGGCCAACCAAACTGGTAAGAGACAACGAAGTAGACCTTTGTAACTTGCTTAATTTGCCACATTGAAATAAAAATAAGAAGAGAGAAAAGAAAACAGTGAGGAAAGGAGAGAGACTGAACGAAAGAAGTAGAGACAGACAGACAGACAGACAAAAGGGGGAGGGAGTGGTGCAACCTCTCTTTCGAGGGGGAGGGGGGGTGCGTGCGCGCGCGAGTGTGTGTGTGTGTGTGTGTGTGTGTGTGTGTGTGTGTGTGTGTGTGTGTGTGTGTTCAGTCGATACTTTCTACAGTTCCAGCCACGCCACTCGTACAGAAAAGACGAAATAACAAAAAGTCTCTGTCTGTACAACTTAGATGTGTCTTTCAGTTCCATTTTGTTTATTTATAATCGTTTATTATCTATTCATTTTTCAGAGGAAGTCATCGAAGACGATCAGACAGAGGACGACGACGAAGAGGCAGTGATGATCGTGAACACACTCCTGTCTGGCGGGGATGTGGAGACAAACGACGAACAAATCAAGCTGGCTGACTATGGAGAGGTCGCTGATGCTAAGGGGAGGGAAGGAAAGACACGACCAGTCTTCGGCTTCTCAGCCTGCCAGTTCAGGTATTGCATGACGAAAACACTTCTGTGAGAAGCAAACAAGTATGTTTGTGCCTGTCCCTGTGTCTGTTTGTCTATCTCTCTGCCTTGGTTTTCTCTCTTTGTTATTCTCTCCAGAATTTATATTGTTGGTTGAGTTTCCCATTTGCTACAATTTGTCAACGGACACCATCCTGCCCCCCTCCCTCCAGAATACAAAACCAAGCCAAACAGCAACAACATCAACAACTACACAAGCAAACAGACAAACGAGCAAACAAACAAACAAACAAACAAAACCGAACAAACTGAGCTGTCAAACACTTTGTACCTTTAGCGTCTTGAAACAACTCCTTGTCTTTATATGTTAACAGCTTCCGAGCCTGGTGCAGCCACTGGGGGATACATTGACTTCAACGTCACTCTAGATGGCGACGGTCACACACAGAGGGAAACCCGAGGACGGCTTCTGTGTATGTGTTTGATCCTCCTCTCCCCTACGTTGTTAATAAATAATACTTCTACTTAAAGATAAAACAAAATAACAAGTGAAAAGGAAGATATATGTACAAAAATATACAGAGCCATAAGATCAGGGGCTAGGCCTAACGACACGTACTTGCTGAGAATATGATTCAAACAGTTAAATGGTGTTCAGGTTGGTGGGTTTTTAAATTGTTCTTGAAAGTGTGAAGGAGGGTGAGTGGCGGGAAAGAATGAAGGGGGGGGGGGGGGAGGGGTCCAAGTAAAGGAAATTCCTTTTTGTATGGCAATCACATTGTGACCCTCTGACTATTTCCTTGCGTAAACCAAAAACAAATATGTCAAGTTTATTTTTAATGAGAGTGGACATAACTGTTTCATTATCTGTTTGTTCCAGCCTCTGAATCTGGCGCTGCGAATGGAGAGTATGTTGGCCTCAGCAAAGTACTTGAGATGAACAGTCACCAGAAGGATGAAGACGGAAAGATGTAATTGTGTGGGCTTCAGACTTTGCTTTCTGCAAACTGACAGACTGTTGGTAGCTTGATGTTATCATAATGATAATCGGAACAGTTCAAGAGCCTCAAATACTTAGTTTACTGTAAGTATCATGTTCTGTAATTGTAAGCTACAGGACAGAGAAACAAAACACAAATATAAAACACGAACAGAAAAGTGAGGACAATTGTTTGTGTATTACCGTTTGTTGTACATAAATGAGCATAGTGAGCAGATTCAGTTTTGTCTCCGAAGAGAAACTACTGGTCATAATTTTCCCTATTTTAACTTCCTTAAGCATGATTATTGTTAGACATCTGTTAAAACACCACTATACTTGTTTGTTCTCCTGGTGCGAACCCTTTTTGTGCTTCTACGTGTGCATTGATATTACTCGGCTTCTGCTTCAGGAGCCCTCGCACTCAAAAAGAAACAGCTTTGTGATCACTCTGTCTATGGACAACAGGCTTGCTTCAGGAATCCTCACATTCAAACAGAAACAGCTTTGCTCTATGTCGGACAACAGGCTTTTCGGAAGTATGAAATTGGAATCTTAAGGGGTTTTTTTTTTGTTTTTGTTTTTGTTTGTTTTTTTGTTGTTGTTTTTTTTGTTGTTGTTTTTTTTTTTGTTTTTTTTTTTTTGTTTTTTTTTGGGGGGGGGTTGGGGCTGTTGTTGATTTCTTTTGTTTTTGCTAGTTTTGTTGTTGTTTTGTGCTGTTGTTTGTTTGTTGGGGGGGGGGGGGCGGTGTTTGCTATTGTTTTTTTGGTTTTGTTGTTGTTATTTTGTTTTGTTTTTCTAGCGGGGGGGGGGGGGGGGATTCGGAGAAGAGAGGCGTGACCCATATCCAAAGGAATTCTTCTCAGAGGTACAGAGAACCTGGAGAATTTCCGATTGACTGAAAATATCCAGTCAGTTTGTGTATCTGCTAATCATAGTTGCAATATTTTTATTTTTTTATGTATCATTGATAGTTTTGTTGTTGAATTCTTTGGTTCTCCATAGCTTGGGTTGTTGGCGCTATTGATGTTGTGTTATAGTTGTGGTTGGTGTGTGGCCGTTTTCGTTCCTGAATTGCCTTTGACATTTTTCGAATATCTTTGGGTTTTGTTTTGATTTTTTATATAAGTGAGTTTTGATATACAAGAAAGTTACGTAATCTTTCATTTGAGCTTGATATTTCCTGCATTTTCTTGCAAAAGATTCGTTTGTGCTAGTATTTTCTTTTAGATGTTGTAAAGGCCCTGGTGCTACCATACTATGTTCCATACTGGGACACTTTCTTTTGGCTGCGCCTATGAGATCGAAATGGTCTATCTTAGAGATTAGCAGAGCTCGAAATACAACCCACTGAGGTTTGCTGGCCGTGCAAACGAGGACAATCAGCCGCCCGGAGTTTCAAGGTCGCCGGTCACCGTTAACTCTATCAGCGCATATTCCTGTATCAGTGGTGATTTTTGACAACGACACTTCATGGTCATAGTCAACGTTTTGTTGTTTGTTGTTCTCAGTGAAAGTAACAGTTCAAATTGATGTGCATAGTATTTTAATGCTAATGGACTTTACATTCCCACAGTATTTCCGAGCACAGGTGAAACTTTGTTACATGTTCTTCTTAATTTTTGTTCAGTTCACATTTCGAAATGAAACACGAGAACGAAACTAAGTTTTTCTCTTCTTATTCGTCTTCTCCTTCATAATATTGAAAATATTGTTACAAGTACAAGGTCTTACATCATTTGAAGACAAATAATAATAATAATAATAATGAGTATTGTATAGGCGCTTTACCCAATTTCATGAATCGGCTCAAAGCGCCGCGAACTGAACCCGACACGCACGCTCACGTGAATCACACGCATTCTCTCACACACTTGACATAAACACATTACAATCACGTGGTGCGAAGGGTCAGCTCAGCTTTAAATTTCGGGATTTAGAATTGCATTTATTTTTCAAATTTGGTGGGCTGAACATTTCCAAAGCAGAGGGGGAGGAAGCCGGAGTACTCGGAGAGAACCCCCGACGATCGGCCCGAATGAACGGTGACACATACAAGAAGAAAAATTTCTTTGCCCCGAGTGGGACTCGAACCCGTGACCTCTCGCATTGGTGACAGGTCTCTTAACCACTAGACCACCGACCGCCCCGGACAAACCTAAATACAAACCGCAAAAAACATAATAATGCGTACTGGAGAAAATGTCGCGAAGCCAAAAGCTTAAGTCTAACATCTTTTGCATGTAGTTCACATTTCTCTTGTTTTCAAAAAATAATGTACTTCTGCCATATAATTCAGTTTCGGCTTGCGAAATAAGTGCACCTTCTGTGCAGTCCCTACTTCTGTTTGTATCTTTAAAAACTTATAGATGTCAGTATGCGTGTGTCCCTGTGTCTGTGCATTAAATACCAAACAGATTTGTTGGTAAAAGTAAGGTAGAATATATTTTTCCGTCTGCCAAAGCAGAGAGGCAAACAAACACACACTCAAATTTAGCATTAAATACACAAAACGACAAGCCACAATCAAGCATTTATTTCGAATCTTAAACATCACACGCTCGCGCGCGCACACATACTCGCGCGTGCACACACACACACACACACACACACACACACACACACACACAAGCCGGCGCACGCGCGCATGTACTCACAACCATTACATAACCACTGGCCAGTTCATACAAAAAGACAAACAAACAACCACAAAAACTTTCCTATTCTAACACACAAGCGTGAAGACCCAGCTCTATAGTCTGTACACGTACAAGGTAAACCTAACTGTGGCCTCATACAGCGCCAGCACAACACGGCACCCGAAGGTCAGACAAAACACAGTGAATCTTTTATCGCCGGGTGTGCTGCACAGTTTGTGTAGAGCAGACGACAAAGCAACAGCCAGTAGAATCAGATTACGTGCAAGGCGTAATCTCTAGACACTGCTCTTTGACCTGCTAGCTAGGTCGTTTCTCGAAAAGCAAGTCGCGTCTAAAGCAGTTGTACTTTGACTATCTCTATGCTGAATGTTGTTCCTGCTAGCAAACGAACTGATGGATGTTTCCGTGTGACTGGTATTTAGTTACTGGTATTAAGCACTGTATATATGTCCGTACTTTATGGTGTTATGACTAAGAATTAAGCAAAAAACACTTGAAGTTGTCGACACCATAAATCAGATCTCTTTAGCGAAACGTTGTCAGCTTGAGAGCCAAAATGGGGATCAACCTTGGCATAGAGAGCTACAATCATCAAGTGCTAAGCTTCACAACCCTTTTTGTTTTTTTTTGGGGGGGGGGGCTAGATTGAATTGTGAAAACTGCACCTCAAAACCGGAGACTCCTAGGAAAAGTAACACACAGTGACAAAAATAATTAATGGTTAAAATGAAGAAAGACATGAGGGTTAATGACGAGAATCAGAATTGTTGAAGTTCTCTCTCTCTCTCTCTCTCTCTCTCTCTCTCCTCTCTCACACACACACACACCACACACACCACACACACACCACACACACACACACACACACGCACACACACACACACTGTTTTTCCACCCAGGGAATAAATTTTGTCCCCCCCCCCCTCCACCACCTCAGTTCCCTTCCCTCCATCCTCCAGTCTGCCACCCATAACCCGTCCATTTTTTTCCCACAATTTTTCCTGCTACACACAAATATACTTTTACACACTAAACTGTCTCAACTTCAGTTTGAGGCATTCTGGGTGCACCGTTCTGTTTGTCTTGTTGGCCATTTTCCATAAGGCTGACAGCTTCCGCGCGGGGGACGCACTCCACACTCACTCTTTTCTCGTTCACGGGTTTCGAGTTTGGCAACATCCGGACAACATTCCACAAATAGGAAACCTGAATCATGAAAAGTTATCAAAATCTGTGAATACCGGTGTATTGCATATATAGGAAGATCAAACTCTACTTTTCAATTCAATTCAATTCAATAAATCTTTATTGTCCCAAAAGGGCAATTTGTTTTTGCGGCTGTAAATATGTTACCTATAATGAAAATAAAATAAAAGTAAAACAAGATAGGGTATTAAACTGGATTAAATTAATTAAACGGTAAGTAAAAACAACAGCATATATCACTGATCCTCACTCAGTCCCTCCCTCCCCCACCCCCCTGCTCCTCTCTTCAAAAGGCACAGCCACCACCACCCTCACGCACGCACCAAGCACACATTTAGTATGCACTTGTCCTGTTTTCAAAAACAAGAAGCGGAATAAGCCTTGTAACCACTATGTGATTTCCTTGTTATCACTCTGTGATCGCGAATGTGAACTTGTTTCTGTTTGAATAGGAAATATTTTAAAAATGACAAAAAGAGGGTAAAATGTGTTATTACTTCAAGCTTGATGTGCGTTTAAGACGAACCACCACCACCACCACCGCCGCCGCCACCACCACCACCACCAGGAAAAAAGTCAGCAACACCGGTAGTAGCCACACAGCTGACGCAGACACTGTTTAAAAAAGACATTTAAGAGTGAAATGAAAAAAAGATACGATCATTCACCACAACAAACGGCAGTTAGTTAGTTAGTTAGTTAGTTAGTTAGTTAGTTTAGTTAGTTAGTTAGTTAGTTAGTTAGTTAGTTCGTTCGTTCGTTCGTTCGTTCGTTCGTTCGTTCGTTCGTTCGTTAGTTAGTTAGTTAGTTAGTTAATTAGTTAGTTAGAGAGGGAGTTAGTTAGTTTTTTACTGTCACAAATATAACTGGACCAGACTTGAAATTAATTAAACGCTGGACTACAAAACTGAGAGAGAGAGAGAGAGAGAGAGAGAGAGAGAGACCTGTGGGCATTGGCGGTTGTGTTGGCACTTTCGGTTGTCTCAGTTGTAATAACAGGGGTCGGTGCCAGACGTTGTTTCATCTGTGTAACAAAAGTTGATCTGAGTTTTATACATGCAGTTACCGTGGTGGCTAAATAAATCAGTTATCCTGAAGTGTTTCATTTGATCACATTAATTTTTATTTGCAACACATGTCGCGTGAAGTGTCTCTGCATCAGCGCACGCGCACACACACACACACACACACACACACACACACACACACACACACACACACACACACACACACACACACACTTTCTGTTGGGCCTTACTCTTCAAGGTAAAATTGCAAGGCTCCAGTTCGTCAGGGCTGGACCCAATTGCCTGACAAACGTATCTACCAGCCTTGTCTAGCGTTGCGGATGGTATGGTCAGTGTGATAGTTTTTCCATCCTGCTCATTATCGTATTTGTACCCAGGAGCTGCTTGTTTGCAGCCACTTTGCTGGCACTCCAGATAGGATCTGACAAAATAATAAAAACTCACTTGTAAGATCGGAGCTGATAATAGTTAAACATCACAGTACATTCACGTGGTGCGAGAGGTCAACTCACCTATTAACCCTTTCAATGCCACACACACTTTGGGTCACTCTCAGATAGCATCGCTTCAGATCACATGGTGTTAACGAGGAAGAGAAACTACCCTGCCTCTGGAGAACTTTTACAGGCACGTAAACAACTGGATCTGAACAAGTTCGACACTGGGGCTAAAGGTGTAATTCATGAAAGTTTGTGAGCGTGGTGGCAAAAAGGCTAAGATTCCTAAATATACATTGTAATCGATTTGAATTAATGATAAAAAAAATTACCAGGACCAGTTAGAGGACCACCAGCAAACAACCTGTCACTGCCACTACCACCACTGTCAACCATTTTACAGCCCTCCCCCTCCCCCCCCCCCTCCCCCCCCCCTCCCCCACGGACACCCTCCCCCGTATCAGCAGTTCACTGCCGGCCTTCGTTTGCTAACCAACCTGTCAGATCATAGTCGTCAAATCCGTATTTATAAATCCGAAAGGGCTGTTTGTTTTTGATGACGTCTTCTGGGAAAAAACAGTACACAATAGTTTCCTCCCCTTCACTCACAGAACGAACCTCACACGTTGTTTTGATACCTGTTGATCAAAAAGGATGAAAACTGCAATCAAAGTCCTTCATTATTCTTCCTATGACAAAGTACGTGAAGCAAATTTTCAGGGAGAAATGTCAAAAGAAATACATCTTCCACAACCATGCCTTTTATTTTATTCCTTTCAGCGTTTATCGTTACCAAATGTTCTGTTTGTTTTTTGATGTTGTTGTTTGTTTGTTTTTTTCTTCTTGTTGTTTTTTGATCACATGTGTAATGTCCAGTGCCTATTGCTGCTGTGTTATTGCCACTACCATGTATCTGTATAATCTTAGCATGCAATCACAGCATGACATGACATGTCACCCCTAGAACTACAAAATCTACAGATAATCTACAGAAAACTGATAAAAAAGACAAGGAGAATGAAATAGAAAGGACAATGTGTAAGGCGAGTGAGTGAGTGAGTGAGTGAGTGAGTTTTTAGGGCTTAAAGCCGCGCAAGCCACTCGTGTAAGGCAGTGTAACACTGTTGTTCATACCACTCTCTGTGGAACAACGACCACATACTATCGCCGCCAGAAGAAGCCAGTACACAGTCCCCATCAGCAACCAGGCGTCTGTACACATGAAAATGATAAGGAAAATAATGACTTAATTTGAATAATTATTTTGACTCTCAAGCTATGAACACAATAAACGAAATAAGAATTAAACAACACGGCGAATGATTATACCCCTCTTCTCGGAAAAAAAAACAACAAGCAATACTCGTAAAAGCACAAAAAACCAAACAAACAAACAAACAAAACAAGAATAAACAAGAAAAGGAGTGTGTGTGTGTGTGTGTGTGTGTGTGTGTGTGTGTGTGTGTGTGTGTGTGTGTGTGTGTGTGTGTGTGTGTGAGTGTGTGTGTGTGTGTGTGTGTTGTGTGTGTGTGTGTGTGTGTGTGTGTGTGTGTGTGCGCGTGCGTGCGTGTGTGCGTGCGTGTGTGTGTGTGTGTGTGTGTGTGTGTGTGTGTTGTGTGTGAGAGAGAGAGAGAGAGAGTTAGTTAGTTAGTTAAGGCTTTATGCCGCGCAAGAGAGAGAGAGAGAGAGGTCTCTACTTTTGGTTCACAAGCACTCCAGTGTGGTAAAGGTGCACTGTCATTATCGTGTATGCGCGCGCCGCTTTAAGCTACGACCCT
>JACVVK020000471.1:162500-172500 GCA_018292915.2 Batillaria attramentaria | reverse complement strand
CTGAATTTTCTTTTTCAGTGTATTTCACAATACTCTGAGCCTGCTTCTTACCTTTCAATATATCATACAATAATGACAAAGGAACAGAAACACAGTAGGACGTTTTCCAGTAAATAATGCTATGTTTTCATTCGTTCTAGGCGCCCACCTTGACTTTCCAAGTTTGGACAGTACTGTGTTGACTGCTCAGGAAAATTCTACTGTAACCTTCCCGTTTAAACTTGAAACTTCTCACTGCCCGGATTTTGAAAGTGTAACAATCACCGTGTCCAAGAAACACAAGCAAACACAGTTACCGGGAGACTACTGCACTATACAAGCGTCACAGGATGGGTGTGATTCATCAGGAAAAGGATGTAAGTGTACAGATGAGACTGGAACTTACCTGTTCACGAAGACTGTGGATAGAAACGATGGGACGGAGTGGATTTGGTGGACAAGTGATGAACTGTCGAATGAGAAGAAAATCACCTTTAATGTTACGTGTGAGTAAAAAGTAAAGCAAGTTCTCTCTCTCTCTCTCTCTCTCTCTCTCTCTCTCTCTCTCTCTCTCTCTCTCTCGTAAATATTTTTTGAATGGTTTTACCGTACAATTTTGACGCACACTTCACCATAAGGCAGTATCTTGTTGGAGGGTGTTCCAGAGTTTAAAGTCTTTTGCCCACCGTGAATGTGATCTCAAGACCAGTGGCACTGGGGGAAAAAGCCTAAAAGCGTTTTTCTCGGTCCGGATGTGAAACCTCGATATTCTGATCTTGTATCAACGCCCAACCCCGCTATAGCCACCGGACTCCCGCCATGGCAATACTAAACGTCACAAATGTGAATAATCAACCCATATACACTTACATTCCAAAATATCAAAACGACATTGTTTAGACTGGCTGATTGAGTCTTCCACGCCAACATGGCGTCTTTTTTCATCACACCGGGATTTCCCGATAGGCTGAATATACGTCATCAGTAAATCAGAGATTTTAGAAAGGGGCCTGGGGCGGAGCGACAGGCTGTGGCGTTTTTCTATTCGCACAAAGGTCTTAGGTTGAAGAGAAATGGCAGGGTTAAAACAAAATTAATACATCGTCCCGCCAGTGAGATCTCCTTCGCTGGAGATTAACTTGTGGCATTTTGATTATACTAGCTGTCTGTTAATTAATATACTTTTTCATTTCATTACACATGCTAATCTATAGACATCAATGAACAGTGTCTGTGTGTATGTGCGCGCGACTATGATAAATCCTAACTCTGAGTTCTCACATCACGATGAAAAGTGGTGGATGTACTCAGGGGAACCGCGGCTCATTCTTGCAGGGAAAAAAATCGAAAAATCAGAGTTTAACGTCCTTTTCCACCAAGTTTTGCCAAACAGGGCGACCAAAAAAAAGAGTTCTCAGATTACTATTAAATTTGGTGGCTGTACTCAGGGTGACCCCGAAAACGGTATGGCAGGGAGAAAAAATCGGTGTTTATTGTCCTTCTCCATCACGTATAGCCAAACAGGGAGACAAAATACACAATTTAGAGTTCTCATGTGGCAAAACAAAAATTGAAAAACTGAGGTCTAAGGTCCTTTTCCTTGTATCGCCATACGGGGAGACCAGAAAACACTTAGTAGACAGATCACACCATTAGCCCTTGCTGTACTCGAGGGTACCTCGAAAACAATCTGGTAAAAAATAAAAAAAAAGTGGGAAAATTAGTCTGAATTTCACGTCCGTCCTTTTCCATCACGCATTGCAAAACAGGCCGGACGGGGAGACCAGAAAACACTTACTACGCATATCACATTATCAGCCCGATCGAAGCCGCGTACATCAGCTAATGTTCCATGTAAAAAATAACAAGGATTTTTAAAGATTTACCGATAGCTGCTCACGGTGAGAAACTCCGTTCCTGCAGTGCCGTGCGTACTCAGGATTAGAACTGATACTTACTGGCATGCAGATTGCTCAGTCTTACCTGCTTGTTTTCAAAATTGCAGTATATATATTAAGCACATTTCAATGTTGAGGTTGTATTTGTGACAGCACCAGAGAGTGAAAAATGAACCTACCTTACTCAAATCAGAAATTCCCGATTCCCTGGGTCGAACCGCTTTCGTTCAGCAAGTGGACTGCGCCGCCGGCGATTGGCTGGCGTGGCGAGTAAAAACAAGATGGCCACCAGCCCAATATGTTGTTTCCATTCAGTGACGTGCTGTCGTCACACACACACACACACACACACACACACACACAGAGAGAGACGGCACTCATTGCATTACTACTCACGTTTTGTCAAACATTATAACCTCCCACTTTACGTTCCAAAATGTTTTTTTTTAAATCGCCAGGGATACTGAGATGAGAACTTTTTAAAATATGATAATGATAATAAACAAATGAATAAAATAATAAAAATCAGTTGCGTATTTTTTGTTGAGTCGTTGGGCGTGTTCCATGTGGCCTGAGTCCTTACCCATTACTTTGTCTCCAAAAACGCAAACATTTTTTTTATGTCTTGGTATAGTTGCCGCCGAAATAGCACGCCTGACATTCGAGTCCGACCATCTGCTGGCACCAAACCTTGTCGAAAGAGACAGGCCTGTTGTGGTTGTCTGCTCTTTTGACAATGGCAACCCTCCTGTCACTGCCCGCCTGTTGGACAGACACGGGGTAGAGATGGAAGGCAGCATCTACAGCAGTGGACAGATCCGATACAGGTTTCCTGCTGTGGGCTGTCAGGACGCTGGCCTCATTCGCTGTGAGGCACCAGGGGCTAGTCACAACGAAACAGCTACGTTGCTGGTCAAATGTAATACTCTCTGTCTGTCTGTCTGTCTGTATGTCTGTCTCCTCTCCACCCGACCCCCACCCCAATACCTCACGCACACACACCTTATCTTTTAGTAACAAGAAGATTATCAGCATTTGTACGCTTGTCATGTGAACTATCTTACACTGTGTTTCTATGACCATAAGTATATGTGTATCTCTGTACCACAATAAGAAGAAATTCAAACAATTAGTGTGTGTGTGTGTGTGTGTGTGTGTATGTGTGTGTGTGTGTGTGTGTGTGTGTGTGTGTGTGTGTGTGTGTGTGTGTGTGTGTGTGTGTGTGTGTGTAAATCTCTAATTACACTGTGCCTTTTGCACAGGTCCCCCTACATTTGAGACCGATCTGCCAACTGAACTGAACATCACTACTGGTCAAGACGCGGAATTTAAACTGCCCGTGACAACTCACACCACGGAGATTCAAAAATGTCTTCTGACCAAAGCTCCATTCACTGATGCTGATGAGGTTACCACGATGATGAGTTGGTAAGATAAAATTATCCAGATTTAATCAGTTTTATTTGTGCGAAGTCTTGATTCCTATGTACAACAGCGATAAAACCAGTGCCTGTTTAAATTCTTACCCCCTTCCCCCCCCCCCAAAAAAAAAAAACCCAACCATATCAAATAAAACAACACATGTTGAATGCAGCTTATAATCCGTGTCTCAGTATGTAGGATAGACGGTGTAATGTGCTTGAATATTCTGCAGCATAAAAGTATATGATTTATCATTTTTCGTACTTATTAGTACACATTACTCTTCATGCTTGATGGTTAAGACAAACAAGCGTTTTATCTTTGAGATGGAAAAGCTTAAAAATTGTGCCAAATGTCTACGTTTAACATACTATCCGATAACAAACAGAATTTGCATGAAGAATTGTTAATTAATTTCCTATCCATGGCAGGACTCCTTTGCTTGGTAGAGGCATTAGTGGTAGAGTCATGTACTGCAAGGTAAACCGCATAAAACTGGACCTTACCCAACGTTCTGTGCTTTCAGGTCCTTGACTGGGACCCCGCCTGACCTGACGCTGACTGTCCGGCTGGACAATGTGAGGAAAGAGGAGGAGGGACAGTGGCGGCTGGAACTCACCAATAACGCGGGAACTGGATATAAAGTCTTCACTTTACATGTCACAGACAGTGAGTTAATGTTATAGTGTGTCTTTGATGATTGATTTTTAAGTCCCATGTTGTGGGGTACTCCTCTATCCAAGAAAGTTATAATAATAATAATATTTATTATTATCATTATTATTATTATTATTATTATTATTATGATTGGTGGTGGTGGTGGTGGTGGTAATGGTAGTGGTGTTAAGGATTGTGTGTCAGATTTTTTTACCAGAAAAAAATCGTTTTGAGAAAGGGAATTATCAAAAAATATGAATTCAGTCCTGTGTTTTATCTACTTTAAAAAAATGATCGACGCAGTAACCAAGTACAAATAATCAGATACAAAACACTGAAAACCAGAATATTTTGACAGATATGTTGTGATCATTTACCTTATTTCAAAGTATTCACAGAGACGAAACAGTTTTCATCATTTCCTTTGCATTCGTTTTATATTCATATGTATGATATTGTCTTTGTTTTATGAAGGTGAGAAGCCAGTCAACAATTCCACTGATCTGAATGAGACCTTCAGCACATACACAACCAACGTCTGGCATCCTGACAATGCAACAACACATCCTGCAGTAACAGAACCAGCGTCAGCTCATTCTGAAAGAACCATCACCCTACTGTCCAACAGTGCTGCCTTTGTGGTCGTCATCATTATCATTGTCATTGTAACCACTGTGTGTATCAGGAAAGGTAATTTCCTCGCCAGTCATGCTTGTCTATATAGGTTTTCATTTAGTTTTCTTAGACCCACAGAGGGTGGGAATAAATAAACCTGACTACTACTGCTGTTTTAACTATTTAGTTCTGAGGGTTTTTTTAAGTTTAAAGAATGTTCACCTTGTAATCTTGTTTTCTACGTATATTGCCCTTTACGGGTTTCTGGAAATCTTGAAATTGCGATGTGGAGTTTGTCTACCACGTTTCAAGCCCCCCCCCCCCCCCCCCCCACCTCCTTCCCCCCTTCTGTCGTGTTTTAGTTTATGGTGTTAATGCAGTTGTGGTGTTAATTACTGGCCCAGGGATTTTAAGAGGTATGAGTGAATAAGTGTATTTGCTCTGTAATGTCTCTGCTTCAGCCAAAAGAAGAAACGTGGAAACGGCCCAGGCCATACCAATGATATCAGTCAATGTCCCACCGCAGTCTCCACGGAGCAGTACACACAGCAGACCTGAGAGTGAAAGCTTCTACCACGAAATCGATGACAACCGACAGGAAGAACCCACCAATGGTAAAACCCCTTTTTATTATTTATCGCTGACATTGTTCAGCTTCATACACACTCTTGCAAGGTCACATTAGTGCCCAATTTGTCATTTGTCAACAATCAGCAAGGTAAATCCAAAGATACTGAAAATTTCACTGGCGTGGAAGTACAGGCAGTGGGTACATTTGCCAGTGTACGAAAAAGTCAGATGACGCAAAACTGAAATGGACAGTTTGTACAGATTTCAGATCAACAAAGCAGTACAATCAAAGATGCTCTTTATATGTGATTGTTTGTCGATGAATTCAATACAAACGATCATATTCTTTACTTTCAAGAGTGTGTGTGTGAAGTCTACAGTCTTGTCAAAATAATCTAATCTTCATTACTTGATTTTCCAGACAGCGAAGCCAGACATCTCACAGAGGCAACAGCCCAAGCAGCTGAGAGCCAAAGCTGTGTGGCCATTCATTCTGCAGACCCCAGAACACGTGCTGCTCAGCTAAAAGGAACTCAAGTTGCGTCTTCTAGCAGACAAGGAGCAGAAGCTTTGCCAGATCTTTATCTAACTCCTACAGGAGCAACAGCAGCACCTGTGTCACAGAAGCGTGCAGGTTCTAGAGAGTTAGGTGACACCCAGGGGTCACTGTACCAAAACATTGAAAGTAAAGCTGGAAAACGGAAGGTTAAAGGGAAGAGACACTGTAAGCAATCGGAGTAAGAACTTAAAACGTGTTTCATTGCTCGTAAACGGTCACACAAAATTGAAGACACATTACGGGTGGTTTGAATGTTGATATTTGTTGGCTCTAGTCATTAGTAACCCTCTAGCTGGCGAAAAACCGCAATAATATGAGCAGGTAAGGGGAGAGCATATAAAATCAGGACCGACAATCCTAGTATTATAGGACAATATAGAACGATTACAGGTTGGAGCGCTAGTTTGTGTTTGACACTGCAGGGAAGCTATACGTGGAACTGGCTTTCTGCTTTGCCTTTAAAATTGTGCTTGGTTATTGGCATATTAGACTATTTACTTTTTGTGAGAGCTGTGACACAGGTGTGTTTATTGTAAGCCTACTTTTGATTTTACATGTTAAAATTTCATGGCTGCACTCAGTTTGTTGCCTTCAGTTTTATATTGGATGTTTTTTGTAAATATTGCGGTATTTGTATTTATCATTTCAGTCCTTAGATTTTGAAGATGGTCGTTGTCCTTTGATGTATTATCCTCAACACTGCAAATACATCTGCATCTGACTGGTTTCTTTTTTTTTTACATTTCTGTTAGGACACAATTTTGGGTGAAAAGATGGATGAGTGCTGGCTTAGCCCTTTAGCTTCAATCTATTGGAGCAGAATGGAGACTTCAGGGTTGCAATTAGGAACCGAGTCAAGTAGGTAGAAGAGCAAGACGGAATCTGTCTACACATGTAGCAGATTATTTGTATAAATGCGTTGGGTTCAAACATTGTGAAGTGCATTTGATGCATGGAATCGCTGTTGTGGGCGACAGTTGTTACTCATGTGGCAGGTACAGGGAGACAACCTACTAGTCACGTCCGACAATTTAAACCGAGTTCAAACTGCTGAGTAATATTTGAAATATTCTTTGCATTTTCTGTGCATTTAGCCTCTTCTATGAAACATTTACCGTTTAGTATTGCATTTCAGAGTTTGTTTGTTTGTTTGTTTGTTTGTTTGTTTTATGTAACTCTCAACCAATATTTTCTCCAGGAATTTGAGTTAGTTAGTTATTTGAAGTTCTTGTTGATAATGTTTTTGTGTACCCTGTGCAAATGTCAGTGTTACTTCGTTTACAATTTGCTGTATATGTGTATAATTATCTTGTCGGGGTGAAAATCTTTGGCTAACAATTTTTTTCATGGGAAACGACCATTTTCATAATGCAGCTGATTTTATCTCATAGTTGTAGTAAAGTGTAGTGCAATTTGTACAATATGTAGATTATCAATTAAAGCACATTTGAAGCTTTCATTACATTTTATTTATATTTGTATGTTGTGTAGATTTACTTTGAATTACTTTCTCGATACATTTCTTGTCCATGAGATCTGAAATAAATAAATATTGCTTAAACACAACATTTACTCAACAGAACGTGCTCTCTCTCTCTCTCTCTCTCTCTCTCTCTCTCTCTCTCTCTCTCTCATTTTTTTAACAGCCTTTTTTGCAAAATAACAGTTCAAGAAACCTCACATTCTGGTCCTTCGGGCCTTCCGTTAAGGTCTACTACAAAAACAATGTGTGGACAAACACAGAACCACATGTTTGCTCCATCACCACATATGAACTCAGTATATATCAAGTCCTGGTATCAGATTTACCCTAACAGAAGTGTTTGAAGCGTTAGCTATGAAGGAAGAGCATCCCTCACCAACTATCGCAACACATTCTATGTGCAAGGCAGTATGTACTGCCAAAGTCTTGAAGCATTTGGTACGTTTACTGAAAAAAAAATCTCGGGTACAAGATTCTATTTATACATACATTAATGATTTGGTGTGTACGTCTAACTTTCGCAGCAACTACACAAGTTTAGATGATTATCAACTCTCAAAAAGTTGGTATAATAAATCAAAAAGCAGTCTGAGATTGGCTAATTTGTACAACGTCATTCTTCTCCTTCTTAGCGTCCAATCAAGTTGTGTTTAATTCGTTGCCTGTGAGAAGGAAATAGTGGGCAGACAAGCGCAGGTTGTCTTTGGACTCCCACATACATTGCTTTAAATCTACGGGTCAGGTTTGTCGTTACATTTAGGTGAAGAGCCGAAGGGTCTGCGAGGCGTTTGATTCGCTTCCACGTAGAGGTACATTATCCCAGGGTTTTGATGCCGATCATCTGGAGGTGACAGTGAAGTCCACAGTGGCCAGTCATCAAGAGCAAACTACATGTAGTTGTCTGTTCGGTGGAAGCCTGGCGTGGATTGGATCGTCTCTAGTTTTGCTACAGAAGTACAATTTTCTTTTTTCTTTCCTTTTTAATTCTTGTTTTGGGGAAGTTTTTCACAAACACACACACACACACACACACACACACACACACACACACACACACACACACACACACAAACGTGCGTACATGCATTTATGTTGACACAGGCTGGAAACATCATGCATACATGCATACTATCAACTGTTTACATGTACAGAGATATATTAATTTTGTCTTTCGTTGTACTAATAATGGGCTTCAATTATACCTATTTAGACACTACTACCTGTTATGCAGTTGCTTACATTATCGAGTTGCCACGGGTTGCTATGTATATGTTCACTTAGTCTAGTTACTCAAACATAGTACAGTTTTCTCTTGTTGACAAAACACATTACTGACTGTAGTTTCAGCTAGATACGCATGTAGCTTTATAAGATAGTACATGTAGTTTTACTCGCCAGCCTGATGATCAATCTACCTCAGCGTTTTAGTTTCATACTGCCTTTATCATCTGTATCGGGGCGATTGCCTTTTGACAATTTCCCCAATAGTTCGACAATGTCTTTATTCAAGCAGCGTTTCGCTACATCCTTTGCTGTGAGTTCATGTTTAAGTGTTTTTGCTTCAACATCAGCATTATGTTTGTGCAGCAAAAGCACAATTTCTTTGCTTCCTTTTTGACAGGCCAGATGAAGAGGTGTCCAGTCATCTTGTTCTCTTGCGTTGACTTTGCTTCCATGAGCAAGCAGCGTTTTTACTGACGTCTCTTGGCCAGTTTTACAAGCCCAGTGAAGTGGTGTCAATCCTGTCTTGTCTGTGGCTTCGATATCAGACCCTGCAGAAAGAAGAGTCTCTATCACACCTTCTTTTCCAGTTTGAGAGGCCACATGAAGAGGGGTCGTGCCATCTTCTGCTCTAGCATTCGGATCTGCTCCTTTGTCAAGGAGCATCTTTGCCAGCGGTGCTTTTCCATGTTTGCAAGCCCAGCCAAGAGCCGTCATTCCTTGTTTGTCCTTCGCATCAACATCGTATCCGTTTTTGAGAAGAATGTTTAATACAGCATCCTGTCCGTTCTCACAGGCGATGTGGAAAGGTGTTGTACCATCGTTTCCTCTTGCATTGACATCAGCTCCATAGTCAATCAATGTTTCTATAGCTGCAGTTTTGCCGTATTTGCAAGCCCAGTGAAGTGGGGTCAATCCGCTCTTGTCTTTCGCCTCAATTTCGGATCCTGCTTGGAGAAGAATTTCAAGTATAGCTTTCAGCCCATTTTGACATGCCAGATGAAGTGCAGTTGCGCCGTCTTCTCCTACCGCTTTGACACTGGCCCCTCTGGAAATTAGCAAGTTCACAATGGCCGTTTTCCCATATTTGCAAGCCCAGTGAAGCGGCGTTAATCCTTGGTTGTTTTTTGCTTCAATATCAGCCCCTCTTTCAAGAAGAATTTCTAACACGCTTTCGAATCCGTGTCGACAGGCAACATGAAGAGGTGTGTCCCCGTCAGTGTCTCTGCTGTTGACATTGACACCTTTGTCCAAAATTTTACGGACATTTTCTACATCATTCGCCGAAATCGCTGTAAAGAGTTCTTTTGTGTCACGTTTTCTAGCGGGGGCTCGTATTGAAGACTTGTCTTCCGTCTCTGGTGGAAGATCAGTGGGTGGTTTTCTGTCAGTCTCTTCCGTGAGCGGTTTTTCTTTAGCTTCACTCGAAACAGAATCTGGAGGTAGGGCATGTAGGGTTTGTGTGGGCTGATTTTGTGAAGCGTCTTCGCTGCCAAGTTGCTCTGAACTAAGAGATGGCCGAAGAGGGGAAGCCTCAGACATAGGGTCACCAGATTGTTCGTCTCCCCCCTTCTTATGTGTTGTACCGTTTCTGGT
>JACVVK020000471.1:127500-157500 GCA_018292915.2 Batillaria attramentaria | reverse complement strand
CCTGGCGGGCGCGGAGAAGGACACGTTTTAAAAAAAGAAACCGTGTCAACACAAAGGATAGGGGAAGGTAACAGTACTGTACAAAGTGCAGTAAGGTGTCAGCCGTCGGTTGTCGATGATCTAACAACGTGGCCATCTAATCTGGTGCCCTTGACCATTATACTATGGATATATTTTATTACTCTGTGTACGTAACGGCGTTTTGGGTATGCTGAGGTAATCAGAAACATAACGACAGCTGGCGAATTTTGCGTATGTTTTAGGTACACAGCGCAAAATTAATCTTGTGCTGTTTGTTGGACGTGTTGTTTTCTTCACACACCCTCTCCCTCCATTCCCTATCTCTCTCTCTCTCTCTCTCTGAGTTACGGGCCCTGTTGTGTTCTTGCCAAGCCTGGGGTAGGTACAGTAAGAAGTATCCGTGATTTCCGAAAAAAAAAAAACCCAAAAAACCCTGACTCGACCGATTTAATCCTATGACGAGCTTCCTCGCTGAGTCAGGCAAACACACACACAGTTTCTCATAAATGCTGTTGCTGGGCTTGACCATAGGTGCACACGTAACTCGGCCATAATGGTCATAATGCGTGACGGTCCTGTGTGATAATATGATCACATAAGGGTGGGTGGGAGGGTGGGTGAGTGTTTGGGGATTTAACGTCCTTTTCCACCCCATACGGATGAGATTAAAGATGGGGCAACGATGAAAAAGCCAGCACAAATATTTGGCCCCAGCCGGGATACGAACTCACGACCCGAGCATTAGAAGTCCAACGCTCTACCATTCGGCCACCCCGGTTCCCCATGATCACATAATATCATACGCACGACATCATTTGACGAAAAAACGAAATCTTCACTATACGTCAATATCCAAAGTTATTTGTACGGAAAGACACGCGTCCCTAAGTACCAAAACTTAGCTAAATATTAAACCCAATGCACAGACAAACAAAATAGCAGACTGTGTACACTTAACCCGGACAGCCTCAACCCCACGTCGACCCAACACAACCGTAACCGCGCCCTGCCCCGCCACACGACACCCAAAACGGCGCACTGAACTAAGGCCCACCTAGGTACTAACAATCTACCCGTTCGGCCCTCGAAACCACAGCGTTAGAACACCTTGGGCACTGTCCCCAGCTGACTGAACAGTTTTATGGAACTGGTCGGCGAGACCAGAATCCCAACACACATAGAAGCGGCGACCTCTTGCAAGGTCAAGCGGGAGATAAGCAGGGACATTGGTAAAGCCTTCAGAAGTGAGCTACTTGTATATATCCTAGAAACTGTTCTAACCGTGCAACAGAGGTCTACCCGTAAAACACGGCTGAACTATCCCTGCGCGCAACCATCCACCCGTGCAGCAGAAAACAATACACAACTGAGTGCAAAACTCCGCCGCAGCGGGTACATGTATTGGCTGCACTAAGTACAAACATCATCTCACTAGGCAAACCCGAAGCGGATCTTCACACACACACACACACACACACACACACACACACACACACACACACACACACACACACACACGCGCGCGCGCGCGCGCGCGCGCGCGCTTCTTTTACAAGTTTGTTGAGACACCCAAAAAAATTGCATTGTTTAGTATGTATGTGCGCCTTGTCCCGCCATGTGTCGGTGTTTCTGTGTTTGTGTGTTTAGCGATTATTGACGGAATACAACGAGTAGCACCATTGTTCTCGGCCTGCCTTCAATGTCCATGAGTCACAAGGAAATGTTTCTGTCCTACTCGAGAAGAAACAGTGCTAGTTTCAAAAAATTGAATAAGGATGAGTTACTGATGGGGTAGAAACTGTGAAGGCTCTGCTTTGTTTTCAGTGGTTTGAGAGTGATTCTATGCAAATGTTTTCACTAGTTTGTGAGCATTTCAGTTAACAATGATTGTGTGCTTGTAGTCTCTGTTGCCTGGCGGTTTGTTAAAAAAAAATGAAGTTACTGTATTGGATGATATGGGTGTTTTTAACAGTTGACGGCTGTCATTTGATCTGTAAGTATCTCAATGTAATAGTATTTTTGTGAGCATGCCTCCGGTCTTCTTTGTCTAAATTTCATCAAATCATCATCAGGCTATTTATAAATGTCTGACTCAACAATTTTCCTTGTAACTACATGTAACTCGTGCGAATGTAAGAAATGTTTTGCGCTTATGCTAATTCTCTGTAGGTAATTTTCTGGAAGTAAACGATCCCTAACAGACACGTCAATTTACGATGAATTACTCGTTACTAAGTCGAGTGAACAAGCGTTTTTGTGATACCCAAACAGTTGACGAAAACCTGGTCAAAACAACAAACAAACAAAAAGCAGAAAAGGAGAGAGGTGGCCATTTCAAGACAAGGGATCAGTTGTTGCAAATGTGATAGAAAACTGTTTTCTTTCCATGTGTTGCACGCACGCTCGCACAACTCCTGGTTTTAATTTAGCATTTTTAAAAGACATTTCCAGTGCATTATTTCAGAACGTAGTGCATTGTGTTCGCAGGTGATTACAAGTTCAAATTTCCGAGTGTGCCTGGTGCTGGTTTTACCGTTCAGGACAACGCAGAAATTGTGCTTCCTTTTCATTTCTTATCTACGTGTGGAATTCCCGACGATTTTACAGTCAAGGTGGCAAGAAGACATAGAGAACCATTCGTTACACGGATTGTGTGCCACATTGCACACATCAATGGCACGTGCCACTCGCAGAAACAGGCGCATGTGAACTGCACATGCATGGATGAATTGGGAAAATATCTTTTAACGAAAGTAGCCGAGCAGAGTGACAACACCACTTGGGTCTTTTGGAAGGACAGAGATGATGAGAGTCCAACTTTGTTGGTTTTCAATGTCACAGGTAACTCTCTCTCTCTCTCTCTCTCTCTCTCTCTCTCTCTCTCTCGCCGCGAAATAGTCTTTGTTGCTTGCGCGGCGTTAAGCCCTAAATAACTAACTACTCTCTCTCTCTCTCTCTCTCTCTCTCTCTCTCTCTCTCTCTCTCTCTCTCTCTCCAAATCTGCAGCTGGTAACTGGAAGCCAGACATGCGTGTGCGTGAACGTTAAGCTAGTCTATAATAACGATAGGTAGAATTCTGAATGCAGGACACGGACTTCTGCTGTCTGCGCCAACTTTGAAATGAAACAACCCAGAAGCTCGGGGGGGGGGGGGGTAAAAAAAAAAAAAAGGGAGCAAAACTGTAACTGCCGGCTGGTTTTCGCTTTAAGTCTTTTGTTGTTGTTGTTGTTGTTGTTTGTTCGTTTTTGATGGTTCAGTGCCTGCTTGTGATAGACTAATAATAATAATAATAATGAGGATTTTCTGGCGCTCAACCTCCTGCTGGAGCTCTGGGCGCCTCACAATAGTAGGGTGGCAATACTTACACGTGAGATACACATCAAATACATGTCACATACACACAGCTAACACGACATCGTAAAATGACAATGATGGTGACAGTGATGGTAAGAAGTTAGTCTGTATAGTACAGCCTGAAGAATTGGGATTTCAAAGCGGTTTTAAAAGAGTCCGTTGACTCAGCATGGCGAACATGGGCAGGCAGGCTGTTCCAAGTGACTGGACCGTGGTAGAGCAATGCTCACTGACCTAGTGTTTTTGACTTAACCTGTGGAATGCGTAAGATGCGGGTGTCAGCGGAGGATCTGAGTTGTCTGGAGGGTGTGTACATCTGACTAACTCTGCGGTGTGTGAGGGGCAGTTGTCAGACCCACCAAAACAGCCGAGAACTATTAGTTGGCATAAAATTATCGAACAACTACATGGCCTTTCAGGAGGTTCTTTCCCTGCACCAAAACCATCGAGCAGCCTGATCAACTTCCCTGATACGACCTCACAAAGCCAGAAGTGGGTAGACTTCGCCTCAGCAGATCACACCAGCATTCAGCAGTTTGAAGAAGTCGACGACCCAGATGGTTTGTTGTCGTTTTACAATTAACACAGAATTATTGTTATTTTAAGCAATCTCAGTCGGCATTTGCATAATTATGATCTATTTCATAACTTTCTTCGTGTGTGTGTGTGTGTGTGTGTGTGTGTGTGTGTGTGTGTGTGTGTGTGTGTGTGTGTGTGTGTGTGTGTGTGTGTGTGTGTGTGTGTGAAGGTTTCATGTGTTTAAAATTATCAAATGGCCGTGACTGATACCTGCTGACCACCATGCATGTATGGAACTTAATTTATATGACCCCCCCACCCCCACCCCACCCCCGCCTTTATTTTTTTAAATGGGGGGAGGAGGGGCGTGTTTGGTCAAATTACAGATGTGCGGGTCAAGGACACTACACCGTCAGACTCCAGATCACCTTATGATGTTCCTACCACTGATATGGGGCCAGGAATAGGTGTGATTGTGATCAGTTGTGTCGGCATTGTTGCCATTGCTGCCACTGTTACAATCATCGCTGTGTTCGCTATAAAAGGTAACAATGCAGATTGATAATGTTTGCGTCATGGACGTAATCTGCCCATCATATTTTTAAGGCTTCGCAGTGGGACATATTTTTTACAGGGAATGACCAAGGTGTCCCTCTCCCACATGACCCCGTTGTGATGAATACATACGGAAGAAAATGATTGAAAATATGAACAGGAAGATGTAAACGAGGCTTTGCCAAGTTTGGCCAAGAATACTCACGTATCTGAGAGTAGAGCAAATTAGAGGTCAAAATAACGTCCTGGGGGGGGGGGGGGGGGGTTTGGTCTTTGAGCCCCCGTGTCATTGGCCCCCCATATCATTTGGCCTCCACACTAGTAAGAAAACGGGATGGTGTCTTTGAGCCCCCGTGTCATTGGGCCCCCGTGTCATTGGGCCCCCGCCTATTTGGGCCCCCGTGTCATTGGGCCCGCGTCTCTTTGGGCCCCCATTTTTCAGTTACCATGTAGACGTTTCTCAAGCTAAGAAACTTTTGTGAACCTGGCAGGTAAGAAATGTGCAAGCTCCAGAAGGATGAATTTTGAGTGCATGGTCCATTATTAATGCAAAACAGGAAGAAAATAGCGGGAGTCGAACTGACCCGCGTTTGAACTTCAGGCACGATCACGTGCCAAAGTCCGAAGTAAATCAGTAAATCTATTCTTAGAGCGGCATAGGCAAGATCCCCGATCGCGCACGAGTACCGGCGCCCAGACTGCCTTCTTAAAACCGTAGCTTTAAAACGGTAGCTTTCTTATAAAAACTTATCCAAAAGGCAGAGTTCAGCCCCTTGAATGAGTTGGAGGAAGTTTAGTCGTGTTAAAGTGTCTGTTACCTCTTCTTGGTCTTGGTAGAGGAGGAAAAAAAAACCTTGGTGAACCCATGGCCTCCCCGTCCCTCCCGTGGGCGACTAAATCCCAATAGATACATGTATACACATACAAAATAGGGGAGGATTGCTCTTTGAATTTTTTTATAAGAAGAACAATGTAAAGCTACGGTTTCAAGAAGGCAGTCTGGGCGCTGGTACTCGTGCGCGATCGGGGATCTTGCCTATGCCGCTCTAAGAATAGATTTACTGATTTACTTCGGACTTTGGCACGTGATCGTGCCTGAAGTTCAAACGCGGGTCAGTTCGACTCCCGCTATGTTCTTCCTGTTTTGCATTAATAATGGACCATGCACTCAAAATTCATCCTTCTGGAGCTTGCACATTTAATACCTGCCAGGTTCACAAAAGTTTCTTAGCTTGCGAAACGTCTACATAGTAATTGAAAAATGGGGGCCCAAAGAGACGCGGGCCCAAAGAGACGCGGGCCCAATGACACGGGGGCCCAATGACACGGGGGCCCAGTGACACGGGGGCCCAATGACACGGGGGCCCAATGACATGGGGGCTCAAAGACACCATCCCGTTTTCTTACTAGTGTGGGGGGCCCAATGACACGGGGGCCCAATGACACGGGGGCCCAATGACACGGGGGCTCAAAGACCAAACCCCGTCCTGGAGGCCTACATAGGATGAGGGTTAACCTTCCAATTATGGCTAAATGAAAAACATGGTGGTTTTGTGTTTCATACATTAGGTAAGAGAAAGAGAGATTCCAAGCGGGATTCACAAGCTCAAGACAATGATGGGGAGAGCCAGGATCGTCCGGCCACACCGCCATACAATCTCTACTGGGAAATCCAAGATGATTCTCCTCCACCGTCACCTGGTACTCTCTCTCTCTCTCTCTCTCTCTCTCTTGGGGATTAATAACGCCGAGCACTCTTTACTGTTTGACACGGATCAATAAACTCGACTTTCCGCTACTGACTCAGCAAAGGTAACAAAACTAAACATTCCATCCCCGACTCCCTCTCCACGCCGGCAATACCAAGAACACATTTTCCGTGTCATGATTTCAGTGGGTTTAGATGTTTTAGCTTTTCTCCTATTTCCTCACATGTCCGCAAACTGCCTGGCACATGCGCGCACTGACATCAAAATTTGAATTGAATGATTTCAGGGGTCGAAGTGTTCCCTATGCGCCCGCGGAAGTCTCTCCCTATTCCACCAGGTGCTGCAGCAGAAGGTAAAGCAGAAATGTGTAACAGACATCGTCATGTTTATCACATGCACTTTCATGAAACTTATGGTTCGCTTTACTGCATGTCTTATTTTCTCTCCTTTGTGGTTGTTTGATGTATTCTAGTTATATTTAGCGTTCAGTGAAAGTGTTGCATTTTCTCTCTCTCCAACGGTGACTTTGAAGAACAATTTGGAAAATTATGTGTACAATGACTTTGGACTTTTGAACACAGTAAAAAAAAAAAATCATTCGCCTTTTGTATTGTCGGCTCGTACAATACTAACTGATTGTAAATTAGGCTTTTCACCATGCATGAGAAAATCATGTCAACGCCAAGCACTGTGCATAACGTAATCTTTCTCCATGGCATTGCTCATTATCATTTTATGCTTTTTAGAGGCTCCTGCCATACCTGAGGTTGAACTTGATGATGGATACCTCACCCCTGTACCGACACGGAAAACAAAGAGTGGTGAGGAATTATCGTTAAGTCTGCTTAACCTCGCCATCAAACTGAAAGACTAGTTTTATTTCGGGTAATGTTTCGATGGAAATCTCGATCCATAAGGAAAGTCAACACAGAATGCAAAGAACGTCTCACACAACAAACGGTGAAATTTCAATCAATAATAACTCTCCTTCAATAGTAACACACTTGTTCTACAAGGAGCCGTCTGCTGGTGGGTGGATGGGTGTTTGGGGGTTTTATAACGTCCTTTTCACCACATAGGGTGATATCAAAGACGGGGCAACGATGAAAAAGCCAACACAAATATTTGGCTCCAGCCGGGATCGAACTCACGACCCGAGCATTAGAAGTCCAACGCTCTACCATTCGACCACCCCGGCCCCCCCGTCTGGTGGTGCGATAATTCATAATCCCTAGAAGTAGCAGATATCTAAGGAGTAATGCCTATATGAACAGTTCCGGTACATCATGATTGTTATTTTGTCCTGATTTCAGACGCCCCTGTGTGCTCTCCACCCGCCCCAGGAGCTGTTCCTGATGACGGGTATATGACCCCTGAGCCCTCTCGTAGAGCAAGAACAGGTACGAGACGGCAGTGTGTCCAGTCTCGCATGTATGGTTTTTGTTTCTTTGTTTGTTTTGTTGTTGTCGTTATTTTGTTTTCTGTGTTGTTTGTTTTTTAGCCATGATACGGATTAGTTGCAGGTTTTATGCAACATATAAAACTGGTTGTATCACCATGACTTGTTACCGGTATTTTGTTTGCTTGCTTGAGAATAGCTTTCCAGATAGAAACTTCCGGCTCTCTGGCAGCACCATTGCAAATGTGAGAGAATCAGAAATTTTACAAAACAAACTTTCCTTATTGCAGGAGCGGTCAGTGACAAGCATCACACTCTGGATTCGCTGTCTTTGGAAGACAGCTCAGAGTCCTACGAGCGTCCAGCGAACCCTGACTACACAACACCAAACTCTCCCTACGAACCGCTGCGTCATCTGTACGAGACTGTGGGGACAAAATCGGAGGACAAGTCCAATCCGCGACCCAGAAAACTAACCGTTCAGACACATGAAAGGTTGTAAAGTCATAAGGACAGAAAGTGGTCCTTGTTCTGACTGCTTCAAGCTGCTTGGCTAAGAAGCACGGCTATGATTTTACAGGTTGAGAGCTAATGTAATGTGAGCGTTCTTCTCCGTGCGGGAACAGCAAAACTGAGATCTGTCATGGTATACGTAAATGACACATGTACACCCGAGAATGGCCTGTCTCTAGTACACATTGTTTGTTTGTCCATGTGTCCATTTCCAGTGTGAAAGAAAGGAACTGGCCTGGTTAATCCTTCACTAGTACCAGTTACTTTCAGTATACGGCCTGCATGGTTAATGCTGGATTAAAGTTGACTGGAACTCTTCCAAACTTTCACGTTCATGAAGAATTCTCCGCCGAGCCGGTGGACTGTTCTCATCAAATATTCTGACACAGAGGTTTGGTGGGAATTTGGTGACATTTGTGTTTAATAACTCTTGTTATTTTGTTCTGTCGACTCTTACCCCTGGACAGTTGACGAACTGCACATATTACCTTTGAAGTGATTGTGCGAAGGTGCGAAGGAACGGAGGAGGTTAGCGGTGCTGTGTGTATCACAAGATGAACAACAAAATTACCAGAACTGATGTCCAGATATTTTGTGGGGAATTTGTTCTTATTTCACACATTGTTATTTCCCATTAGCAGTGCTGAATTGAATTTAATTCTACTTATTCTTACAGTAGTATTAGCACACACATATTTTTTCTCACGACGTTTGAAATTACTGTACATTATTGTACATAAGCCAGTCAACGTTTATTTCCAAATAATTGCTGATTATGGTGACACTGCTCAGTCAACCCACATAGAGATATCTCTAAATTTGTAGCGAATGTGTTCCAATTCCTGTCGTACTTTAAATAAGTTCCCTTTATTTAAACCATCATTTCGTTGTTGTATGTTTCCGCTGTTGTTTTTCGTTTTTGTTGGTGGTGGTGGAGGTTGCGGTCGTCACTGTGATGGTGTCAGTTTGCTTGTTTGTTTTGTGTTTTATTGGTTGTTGTTGTTGTTGTTGTTGTTTTGTTGGGTTTTTTGGGAGGGGGTGGGGGGATTTGAAATATGACCCATAGGTGTTCTTCTTCCAGGACAGAGAGAACACACCTGATGAGCTGAAAATACATCGAGTTGTAGTTATGATTTATACATCACAAGGCAATGGATTTCCTTTCTCGTTTTGTTGTTTGCATCTGCTAATCATAGCACGAGTACTCATGTGTGTTGTTAGTTTCGTTGTTGAATTGTAAGAGGGAATCTGTATACAAATGTAGCAGAATATTGGTATAAATGCGCAATGAATTACATTTAATGTATGTTGTTGTTGTTTGTTTGTTTTTCTTGTTGCCGACAGCTCTCAGTCGTGTGGCAGGTACAGGGAGACAACCTACTAGTCAGGTCCGACAATGTAAAAAGTGTGTGGTTTTAACGAGCCGAGTATTTACCGCGTTTGAGGTGCTGAGTAACATTTGACATATTTTTATGCATGTTCTGTGCATTTAGCCTCTTACACGAAATACTGACCGTTTTGTATTACATCTCAGAGGGGTTGTTTTTTTTTGAAACGCACTGCTAATATTTCATCCAGAATTTGAAATTCTTGTTGATAATGTTGTTGTTGTTTTTTTTTTAATCTCTCGCTGATCTTTGTGTTTTATAGTACACGACTATTATGATAATACAGCTGTATGTACTCCACATGTAATGTGAAAAGCGGTACAAGTTGTACAGTATGTTGCAAGATAAGCAATCTGTACACCATCATAGCGTTTTAATATTCAGTAGATATTGTATGTTGTGTAGATCAGCTGTCCATGTGTTTTACGATACTTTTATTTTCTATGTAACTTAAAAATAAACATGTTGTGTAAACACAACATGCACCTCGCGTTCTGCTCTCTCTCTCTCTCTCTCTCTCTCTCCAGTCGATACTATGAAGAAAATGCATCCGTAAATAGTCATCTCAGCAAACTGCATGTCCGCGAAAATATACTGTGAAAGTCGTGTCACAAAACACCTCGGCTACAAGGTTCTATCCTGATCACTTTACACGTTTTGGTGATGTTTGAGAGCAGGTTCCACAAACCTGCACGGTAACATAATACAGTCGTAGTTCGGTAACTATCAAGACGAAGAACGTCTGAAACTGTCTATTTAATAAGAAGAAAACCACCATTATTCTTCTTGGCAAGTCTTCTGTTGCCCCCCACACCTTGTGATGCCATCTAGATGTGCACCGTTGCTCCAGAGTTATCGTCGCTTTTGTGTGAAGTGCGTGCAGTTTTAAGGCGGTAAAAGTTGTCCGTTTACCTTTTGACATGTGCCCCATCAATTCGACAATGTCCCTATTAAAGCGACGTTTCTCTGCGTTGTTTGCTGTGAGTGTTTGTTTTCTATGGGGTTTTACTTCAACATCAGCATTACGTTCGTGCAGCAGAATATTTCTTTGTTTCCCTGTTGACACTCCAAGTGAAGAGATGTCCAGTCATCAGAAAAAGCCAGTCTTAGATAAGATAAGATATCACTTTATTCGTCCCTCGAAGGGAAATTGTACTGTCTGATCAGACAAAACTGACAATAAAAATCATTACGATTACAAACATTGAGCCGAACCAGCGCGCGCGCACACACACACACACACACACACACACACACGATCATCCATACATATATACAACTTACAACCTTCAGGTAATGATACAACATAATATGTAAAACATTCAGAAGAGCTGTCGTATCACAGGAACGGACGGATCTAGTTACTATACTATGGGATATAACAGCAGAACATCACAGTCAATGGTGTAACGTAAGGCGGTCTCACACTTTCACTCCGCTTTCACATCACAGACATTCAGAAAGGCACGCATGCAAACGTCATCCACTCCCTTTCATACACACAAGCAAATAGTTATTCTTTTGACTGAGACCTTTTATACACGAAAACAAGCAGACAATCAAACGAATTAATAAGTAGTTTTAAGGCTTAATTACGTTCACAGCTGAAAAACAGAAGCCTCCAATTTCACCAGCACATCGTATATGTGCCTGGATATAAAATGTACTACAACGCGGACAAAACCACATACTATACACAATTAGATGTGAAATGAATAAAGTGAAATAAACAAGAAGAACTCAACAAGCTTGGTCGAAACGATGCTGCAGACTGGGTGAAGACTTGTTCGTCTTGAATAGAAAATATGTACACTTGAGCCAGACGATTCCTCTGGGAATTCCGGGCGATTCAAATCTTTTCACCTTCTCCTGGAATGAGTGAAGGGAAGCACTTCTTCTGGAAGTGACTTGAACGATGCTGGACCGCAGACACCTTCACAAAGGATACGCTGAGGATGGTGTACCCCATCAGACTCAGGGATAGCTCCACCTTGACACGGCGCGCGACTGGATGGCTGCACGTGATCTCAAGGGAGACAAACACACGTCGCTGGCTTCAAGCTCCACAACGACGGGGCAGACAATAGAAGACAAACATGGTGTCGTGTACGCTGATCAGGCGGACATATTACAATGCGGTCAGCTCACCGGGTCTCCGGCGTCGTTCCTGTACAATATTAACCCGTAATTACTACCACTATCTCGGATAGTATTTCTTCTCCATAAACTAACTTTGATCCTGAACAAAGTTCCATTTCAACAATAACATCTGACATCGATCTCGAAAGTTCCAGTTATGAATTGATATCAGAAATTCTCAACAAATTCACCTTCCAGTTACCAAGTACCCATACAATATCAAACAGTTCAAACTTATATCCTCATCATCAACCTCAAACCATATTCTCACAACTGATTCCTCACAAGAATGAAGTTCAAAACATCCTACCAAAAATTCTCTCATTTAAATAACCATTTGAGAAGTCCAACATTCAGAACTAAATCAGATATACATCATAATAGCATCAAGTTACCCATAGGGTTATCAAACAATCCACTTGGTCTTGAAATAGACAAACAATATTCAAAAATCAAACATACCTGTAGCGCTATGGCATACGGAACACAAAAGAAGCCGGGTGGGGAAAAAAGAGACCTGTTCCCTCCACCGGTCAATAGTAGGACTGCGCACAATCTTTGTCGCAATTGCTCACTTCGTAAGCTGACAACAACTCAGGTCTACTTGTGTTACAACAGTTTCTAGTACAGAGTAAAACTCAAGCAACCGCTATAGCCGTGCATAAACATTTTCCCGCACGTGAAAACCTTAGGTAGACTGGGATAAACTCCAGTACAGTACTACCTGTCTAAAACACTAGTTAACACTACACATGAAAATACACCTTTGAAAACGGCAAACACACAATCAATGAAAACCCCATAAATGCGGTTTGTCACAAATGGGCCATGTGTAAACTAGCCACCACTACTACCAGCACTGTTCCTCTCTCTTCAAGCTTAAACTACGTGTAATTGTCTGTTCGGTGGAATCCTGGCGTGGACTGGATTTTCTCTAGTTTTGTTACTGAAGTACAGTTTTCTCTTGTTGGCAAAACACATTACTGACTGTAGTAAGTTTCAGCTAGATACGCATAAGATAGTACATGTAGCTTTACTGGCCAGCCTGATGATCAATGTACATCAGCGTTTTAGATTCATACTGCCTTTTTCATCTGTATCGGGACTATTGACTTTTGACAATTGCTCCATTAGTTCGACAATGTCTTTTTTTAAGCGGCGCCTCGCTACCTCCTTTGCTGTGAGTTTATGTTTAAGTGTTTTTGCTTCAATATCAGCATTATGTTTGTGCAGCAGGAGAACAATGTTTTTGCTTCCTTTTTGACAGGCCAGGTGAAGAGGTGTCCAGTCATCTTGCTCTCTTGCGTTGACTTTACTTCCGTGAGCAAGCAGCGTTTTTACTGACGTCTCTTGGCCGGTTTCACAAGCCCAGTGAAGTGGTGTCTTTCCTGTTTTGTCTGTGGCTTCGATGTCAGACCCTGCAGAAAGAAGTTCCTCTATCACACCTTCTTTTCCAGTTAGAGAGGCCACATGAAGAGGGGTCGTGCCGTCTTCTGCTCTAGCATTAGCATCCGCTCCTTTGTCAAGGAGCATCTTTGCCAGCGGTGCTTTTCCATGTTTGCAAGCCCAGCCAAGAGCCGTCATTCCTTGTTTGTCCTTCGCATCAACATCGTATCCGTTTTCGAGAAGAATGTTTAATACAGCATCCTGCCCGTTCTCACAGGCCATGCGGAAAGGTGTTGTACCATCATTTCCTTTTGCGTTGACATCAGCTCCACGGTCAATCAATGTTTCTATAGCTGCAGTTTTGCCGTATTTGCACGCCCAGTGAAGTGAGGTCAATCCGCTCTTGTCTTTCGCCTCAATTTCGGATCCTGCTTCGAGAAGAATTTCAAGTATAGCTTTCAGCCCATTGCGACATGCCAGATGAAGTGCAGTTGTGCCGTCTTCTCCTACTGCATTGACATTGGCCCCTTTTGAAATCATCAGGCGGACAATGTCTCGTTTCTCATATTTGCAAGCCCAGTGAAGAGGCGTTAATTTTTTATTGTCTTTTGCTTCAATATTGGCCCCTCTTTCAAAAAGAATTTCTAACACACTTTCAGGTCCATGTCGACAGGCCACATGAAGAGGTCTGTCCCCGTCAGTGTCTCTGCTGTTGACATTGACACCTTTGTCCAAGACCTTGCGGACCTTTTCTACGTCTTTCGCCGAAATCGCTGTAAACAGTTCTTTTGTGTCACGTTTTCTAGCGGGAGCTCGTATTGAAGACTTGTCTTCCGTCTCTGGTGGAAGATCAGTGGGTGGTTTTCTGTCAGTCTCTTCCGTGAGAGGTTTTTCTTTAGCTTCACTCGAAACAGAATGTGGAGGTAGGGCATGTAGGGTTTGTGTGGGCTGGTTTTGTAAAGCGTCTTCGCTGCCAAGTTGCTCTGAACTAAGACATGGCTGAAGCGGGGAAGCCTCAGACATAGGGTCACTAGATTGTTCGTCTCCCCCCTTCTTATGTGTTGTACCGTTTCTGGTATCCTTTCCCGTGTTGTCGGTCATTTCCACTGTCTGTTCGTGCCCAAGTGATGACCGAGCTGACACTGAATCTTGCTGGAACTGTTTTGACAAGTGATCTGTTTCCCTCCTTTGTTTCCCACTACGGCCTGGTCCAACAGCCGGTGTAGGTAGAGCTTGCCCTGTTACTTTAGACTGATCTGTTCTAAGGTCTCCTTGATTAGATTCACTCAGTTTACGAGTCGGTCCACTTACGGACTCAGGCGGTGCCATGGTTAAGGGCCCGGCCGGGAACTGAGTTGATTGGGACTTGTCTACCTCTTTATGTACCGTGACATTCTTAGAGTCAATGTTAATGCCTCTGGATACTGTTTGATTGGGTAGTTTTTCTTCACGGACATCTGCCAAAGGTTCTTCGTTTGCATGTCGTTTTACGGAGGGTTGTTTTAACTTGGAGTCTTCGGCTTGATCAGGTTTTCGTGTGTCTTGTGGCCCAACGGGCGGTCGAGCAGGAGGTGTAGTGTCTTTCTTTCGAAAAGTGCGAGGAGGTGGTTGCTCCTGGTCCGCGTTTCTTTGTGTTGTGACGCTCGAATGTGTTTCCTCTGCTCTTTCAGCTTTCTCTTCTGGCGAAACAGACAACATCCTAGCATTACTATGAGAGAAACCCTGTTTGGAATCTTGCAGCTGTTGTCCTGGCGGTGAATGCATTTCGGCCAGAGGATGGTTGGATTTATCTACGATTACCGGCCGTTCCATTGCTGGATCCGTTGCTGCAGTTTCAGCGTTGGTAACATGGAATTGTTCTTTCCGTTCGTTTTCTCGTGTAAATGAACGTAGCGGTGACGTATTAGCAACCGCAATATCCAGAAGAGGGATGGCCTCCTCCCCGTCGCTTTCTGTGTGCGCTTCCTCACTGTTGGTATGTACTTCAGCCTTACCGTGTTCAGAATCTCCTAGGTCACTACGTGATCCGTGGCCAAGACAAGGGATTTTAAACTGTGCCCCGTATTCCCGTTCTTCTTGCGTATCCTCTTCGTCCTCCTCACGATTTGAAAATGGCAATAATTTACGTATTCGCTTTGGTAGCCTGCAAAGCGAGAGAAATAAAATAATCAGACACATACACAAGATGACTGAACCTGAAATGTTAATTTAGAGATGTCACCATGTCACATGCTCTGCATCCTTTTCGCTTTACATGCAAGCGCATTGAGTTCCTATAAAGTATTTCTCCATTCCTGCACCTCTCTTCACATAATATACTATTACCGTTTACTGTTTGTTTTCTGCGTGACTAAGTTGACCTTAACAGAAAAATAAATCTTGATGCTGCTTAAAAAATCATATGAAATTATTTCTCACCTCTGCCTCATGAAAATCGTCACGACGATGACGACAACGACGACAACGACGATCAGTAAAACAGGAAGCAGTATCGGCAATAGTGGAACATTACCCTCTTCGTCACCCTCTGGAACACACACACACACACACACACACACACACACACACACACACACACACACACACAGAGTCAGTCACAGTCAGTGACTTTTTGCACAAACTCCTACAATATAAATTAATGACAATGAATTAAATATATCAAGTACAGTATACGCCGGTTATAAGAAACTCGAGGGGGTGAATTTTTTGGTTTCTTATAACCGAGTTTTCTTATATCTGAAAGTCGGATATAAGAAAGTATTTTGAAAAATATTTCTTATAACCGAGTTCAGTGAAAAAAAGGTTTAAAACATTTCTTTTTTCTCAGTTCGTGTATGTTTTGCATTAAATTAAGAAATATCTGGTTTCTCTTAAAGACCTGCACAGAATATATATGTGTAGAGTCAATATACACCAGTGCGCTTGTGTCCTTCAATGTCAGATGTTTTTGTTTGAACATGAAAATACTGTTTTTGCTTCCCAACTGTAGCGCTGGCGGTCATGTGGTAAGAAAAAACAAAACAAAAAGAAAAAAAAAACCAACCAAACCAACCAACCAACCAACCAACCAAACAAACAAAAAAGAACTAAGGGGAGAGAGAGAGAGAGAGAGAATTCCCTTGTATTTATAGGATATATTAAAAGTGCATTATGTATCAACTTTTGATCTATAAAACACTCGTCCCATTAGAGTATGCCGGTTATAATACGCCGGTTATAATAACGCGAGCCCTGTAGACAGAGACAGACATACACAGAGAGAGAGAGAGAGAGAGCTCCCAATCAGGCAAAAAAACAAAATAATAATAACAAGATGGCCACCAGCCCAATATGTTGTTTCCATTCAATGACCTGCTGTAGTCACAGTCGTAGTCGTTGTGTCATGTATGCAGCCCGCGCGCACACGCCGGAACGCAAGCTCTCTGACATCAAGCATGCTGACATAAAGAAAGTACTGAAAACCCTTATCGTGCCTCTATGCACTTGCAAAAACCCAAACACATGAGGTCGTGTGAGCTCGCCTAGCTGGTTGACGTCACAACTTGTTGGCGTATGCGAGGTTCTACATGGGTGAATGAATTCTTGTAATAAAGTCGTTCCCCTTTGACAGAGTTACTTCCCGCAGACCTGACTGACAGACGATTGCTTACTGGTATCGGAGAAGAGACCCTCTCTCTCTCTCTCTCGCCTTCGACGCGCGCTTGCGCGCGCACGCACGCACCCCCCCTCCCCCTACACACACACACACACACACACACACATTACGCAAAGACCTTGGAATCAGAAAGACGCGTCACTCCTGCCCTCGTAAGAGAGACATATAGCGGGACAACGCGAAGAGTTGTCTGCCCGCATTAGCGCGCATCCTAGATCTGGCCCCTATAGTGACAGCATGGCGGAAAGTGGAAAGCGATCACAAAAGCATGCAATTCTGTCATTCTTTGCTAGTGGTCACAAACTGGGGTAGCTACACTAGAACGTTGTTTACAGTACATATTTAGTCCAAACTTATTACAAATTGACGTTTATGTCTTGATGAAACAATAAAGTAACAGCATGAGCAAGGACGGTTTGGAAATGCTTGTACAAAAAGAGAAATTGCAAAAGAAACGGTAAAAATGATGGTAAAAATGGCGTCAGAAAAGGGAACTCGACAACCTGCTATCCAAATCTGTCCCGTGTGAAGTCAGTTAACAAAGCTGACTCTAAATTTTGATCTCTACATCATAACAAGATGTTAAATTATGAAAAAAAGAACGGCTGAAGATACTTTTCTGTACTACTGTTTTAGAAATTGAAGGGAATGTTAACGGTAACCGCGTTACATGGCGTGTCACACTCGATGGTCATCGAAGTTGGCTGTCGAAAGCCCATTGTAAACTCGTTTCTGTACCTCAAACCTCAAATGTAGCAAGTTTACATCACAATGCGGATGTTTGCTGCAGTTTCAGCAGCACTTTTGCATTCCTGGTTTATTTAGATCGCATATTGTTCGCCGTGTCACAAGTGAAACGTTAGTTACCTTCAAAGTTCAGAGATCGTGTCCGAACACAAGTTTCGAAAACAGCAGTTCAGAACGCCGTATTTTTGTGTACCCAAGGTGATACTCGCTGATTGATGACGTTTTACACATCAACAGCGAAATTTCGGCGTATCTGAGGCCGAAAACCGTTACGTGTCACGCCTTTCTTTCACCGGTAACGATGTGACCGGCGCGAAAAACGATCGCATGTTGCCGGTATTTTGGAGTGTCATCGGCTCAGTGAAGCGACTTTTTGCACTCGTCGGTGTTTCAAGGTAAGAAGAAATGTTTTAACTTAGTTTTTCACTCAATATTTTGGTGATATTTTGTATGAAATCACGCGCTACAGCTTAATTAACGATGTGGCAGTACCCATTCCTTCATGTCTCCCCCAGTGTCTTGACTTGAGAAGTGCATTTGAGCCTCTAGTGACCCCAGGAGAGATATGACATAACCTCCGTGAGAGGTTTTGTACTGGAGGTGTCTGTCTAGTAGCACACTTTTATTGATTCTGAACAAATTCCCCGGGATGGTCAATAATGGAACATTAGTAACTTCGTTTCACGGGACACCCATTTTCCACAGAAATCAATCCACAACCTGTGTCGCGGTAATGGTTGTTACCCAGTGCACCCTTTTTATAAGAAAAACATTGATTGCCTTATCAGTTGTGCAGTTTTTTGCTTTCTCTGCACTGCTATGTAGGTTTGCATCAAAACAACTATTTGAAAATACATCTTGAAAGAGAAAATAAGGTTGAATATAGGTTCTTCGTTGCGGTGTTTCACGGGACAGGTTATTTGTGTGTCCCATGTAATCATGTTACTGTTTCTGGTTTACGTACCTACAAGTAGCAATATGCATTTTTTAGTGTGTTGGCAGTTTTAAAATGTTTTCATAAACAAATGCACAGCTGTTTTTATTCTTATCACAAATGTAGACCCAAAAAAAGTTCTCAGCAGTGCTTTGTCTGCTTTTTTGTTTACTTCTTTTCTTTGTCCTAAATACATTTATATTGATACGAATCTAGTGTATATTCCTGCTGTTGTATTCTGTGTGTTGTAGGTTGTGGATGCAGAAGGCGAGAGTGAATGTTTGCTGCACTATCTTAAGGAGAAAGATGGGGTCTACATTTGGGCTGATCAGGCGTGGCATCCAAGTTCCAACCTCCATGATCCAGACAATAGTGGCACAACCATCGCTGACACCTGGCAGAAGACTCGCGTTTACCTTCAACTAGTGTAGGGGGGAGTATGTGTGGGCGAGCGCGTTCAGGAGAGTGACTGTGTCTCAAGCTGATGAGTGCACGTGTCACGTGTAACAAGGTCACCTTTTAAGAAAAACATCTGCTGGTGACTGTACATTTGCCTCCAGGGACAAGAGTATTGGTGACAGTGATGCTGTTCTGATGTGCTATATGTTAGGGAAATTGGGCAGAAATATATTGTTTTTGTTGTGCACTGTGAAAATTATCAGTATGCAGGTCACTCGCGTTACCGTGTCACATGAGTTGTGTTTTAATATTAAGTATTAGATATCAACCAAATTTTACCAAACTTGTTTTGGGTAGGTGATACAACACCCCTTGCATACACAAATAAAGATAAAGTAAATTCTGCAAAACAGTTCTGTGTTTTAGCCAAGTACGTGTCACAGTGTAACGCGAGTTACCTTTGGCAAGTGGAAACGTTTGACAGCTCACTGTATGGAAACCAGTGAGGCTGCTGCTTCAATTTCAAAAAAAATAATAAAGAGCAATGACACAAGTGTCAAACCAGAAGAAAAGAGCTTCCTGTGGTGTGTTTTATTTTTTTTGTTCTGTTCCCTGTTTTTGTGACCACTAGCAAAGAAGTACTGAATTGTGTTCTGCGCCGAATTGTTCAAATAACAGACAAATATAAACGGGGAAATGCTTCTTTTGGTATTCCTGTTGAAAAACAAACATTTTTTTTACGCTTTCTTGTCAAAAAAAAAAAAAAAAAAAAAAGACCTCAAGTGGTACGTGTGCATGCAGTGTAAACTAACAGT
Organism: Batillaria attramentaria; assembly: GCA_018292915.2. Classification (NCBI taxonomy): domain Eukaryota; kingdom Metazoa; phylum Mollusca; class Gastropoda; family Batillariidae; genus Batillaria; species Batillaria attramentaria. The sequence continues at coordinate 137,967 of JACVVK020000471.1, read as the reverse complement.
AAACACACGCGGCTGACGCAGATACAGCGTAATTTTTTCCCTGACAACTTTACAAATCACGGTGACTTAAATTGTGCTAGCGTCTACCTGCATCTAAATTCAGAACACACACACACACACACACACACACACACACACACACACACACACACACACACACACACAGAGAACAAAATCATCCGGCTGAACTTCATTCTAACCATTGTAAAACCATATCACAACATAGAATCTGCTGGATCGTCGGTCGCAGATATGATTAATGCTGAGTTAGCAGGAAGTATTCAGCGGATGCGTCCATCTTTGGATCTCTCGCACATTCGATCTTTCTGTGTTCCGTACTAGTTTTACTTGAACACATCGAACGAAATGCACTGCGTAGCCTACGTACAGCAGTGAAAGCCAAACTAGATCTTTCGTTCGTCCTCCGGAACTTTGAGAGTACTTACGTTTTCCATAGGCCTAAAACACATGCGAAATATATGGGGGGAGACCACCTGTCAGTCACTGACATCTTCGTTTTTGTTTATTTTCTTAAAATGTTTTACGGCGGCTAGTGTAGGGTTGGGTCAAACAAACAGACTTTTTACAAGCATGCGGATTCTATACTAAATTTACGCCAGTCACACGTCGTGGATGCGGCGATTTTGGTTTTCACGTCTGATGCTATGTGTTATGTTTGGGAGAAAACATAATCTTGGCTCCAACTTCGATACCGATCTTGGCTCCAAATTCGATATCGTAGGCATACCTACCTCTATTTTTCAAGGGGGAAATCTACAGAAAGGTTTTCCCGTTCCTGGTGTTCGCCCGAATTTTTGCGTGGTTTCTGGCTTTCTGCGTAGATCTGCGGGATGCGCCGCGCTAATGCGCGCAGACAACTCTTACGCGTTGTCCCTCAAAGGGAGGTAAGTGAACTATCTTTATGTTTCCAAGATCTTTGCATTATGCTTCTGAGTGTGAGTCAGTGGCAAAAACGAAACCCACTGAAATTCCCGCTTTCCACATGTCAAGTTGTAGAGATCGCGAAAAGATACTGCATTTCGATGCAAAATAATTTCTAGACCATCCCAGAACATGCTGGTGCAGTAACGTCAGTAGATTACGTCACCTTGGAAAGATATCGAACCTACCAGTAAGTTGAGAAATGCTCTAGATCTGACCTGTTCAGTACGTAAGCAGCCCTGCACAGCGTTCTGGGTTCTTCTTCTTTCATGAATTTGTTCTCCGTGCATATTCTGTTCATAAAGTATTGGAGTTGTATTCTGTTGTATCCCGTGTCTTCTCTGCGATTGCACGAAGATGGCGACATAGTAGAAGTAAAATACAACACGTCTCCAAACAGAGGAATTCGGAAAGAAAGTGGCGAGATACCCCCAAGAAAAAACAGCATCACGTCAATCAAACATGACGCACTTACTTTACGTCAGTGCGCGTGCGTCTCTTCTTCGATGTTTGTGAGGCGTGTGGCTTGTAGAGGAAATGTGCTGTGAGTACAAATTTTCGGGTCAACTGACGATAACGGCTGCAGTGAATTTTTCTAATTTTTTTGTATATTTTTTATGGCACACCAGGCTCATTATCTATGTATAGTAGGAGCGATTTTGAGATCTAAAGTGTGTTCACCAGCACTTTCATCAGGTACGGCTTACGCCAAAAGTATAAAAGCGACAACCTCCAAAATTCACTTAGTTGAGAGTCCGTATTCATGCTATCTATGTCCAAAAAATGGAGTGGTTTAGGTAAATATTACGCCTTTAAACGCCAGAAAGCCACTTTTTTTTGAAAAGGGCGATAACTCGCAAATCATGTGTGCAATCGTACCTGGATCGGGCCTTCTATTCAACAATCTTGATTCATTTAGAAATCCCAAATTTGAAATCGATCGGTTCAGTATTTTCGGAGAAATAGGCATCTGAACTGGGTTCACATGCAATGTCAACTCAGGCTCGGTTTACATGAAAACTATAAGAGCGACCATTTTCTAGTAGTGATTCTGTTCAGAGTCCGTATTCAAGCTATCTACTGCCAAAAAATTGAGTGATTTAAATAAATATTACGCCTGTACACGAAAGACAACCAACTTGTCTCAAAAGGGCGATAACTCCCAAATCACTTAAGCAATCATCACATGCTTGAATCGTCTAATGTAACATTTTGATATATTTGGATACCCCAAATTTGAAGCCATTCGGTTGAGTATTTTCGAAGAAACGGGCCTGGACACACACGCACACACGCACACACATACGCACAGACGGCACTCACTGAGGAGGAGAAGCGCGTTCGGAACACCATACGCGTCAGCATCGATGACGCAAGTTTTCTTACGTCATTGTCAGAGTTACACTTGCAAAATCGTCTCTGCGGGAGATCGGCAGTGACGTGCGTTTGTACCACAGATGCTTGCCTATGAACGTGGAAATTTTAGCCCGTCCTATTATGTTGTTTCCATTACCAACATAAAAACAACATATAACAATAGAACAACAAAAATGCATCTCGTATTTTTTCTTCTTGCCAACATTCAATTTTGCACGGAACACAATGGTAAAGAACCAATTCAAGAAAAGAAAATCATGCGCCATCATGTGCCTGTCCTAAGTGACGTCAGACCTGACCTGTTTTCTTAGAATGAGTGAAATTTTCTTGGAAATGTACTTTCGGTTTCTTACAATGAGTGAAATTTTCTTGGAAATGTACTTTCGGTTTCTTATATCCGAGTTTTTGTATCAAGCGGGACAAGAAATTTGCTTTCCTAAAACCGAGTTTTCTTATAAGCGAGTTTCTTGTATCCGAGTTTTTGTAATACATAATAAAGAAGAGTTTGGCCGGGGGAAAAAAATTCGTTGGCAATAACCGAGTTTTCTTATATCCGAGTTGCTTATATCCGGCGTCCACTGTACATAATAAAGAAGAGTTTGGCCGGGGGGAAAAATTCGTTGGCAATAACCGAGTTTTCTTATATCCGAGTTGCTTATATCCGGCGTCCACTGTACATAATAAAGAAGAGTTTGGCCGGGGGAAAAAATTCGTTGGCAATAACCGAGTTTTCTTATATCCGAGTTGCTTATATCCGGCGTCCACTGTACGACTACTGGAGCAGAATTTAAATTACCTTGCTTCATGAAAATGGCAGTTGTTTCCTCTGTAAATGTAACTGCTGAAGTCGTGATTTCTGAAACAAATGTAGTAAAAGAAAATGAACAAATCGGTTTTATTTTTCTTCCAACTACCATTTCCCCCCCCCCCCACCCCCTTACCTCTCTCTCTCTCTCTCTCTAATGAGGTGGTGAATTTAGGAAATTTGATGTTTGATTGTAGAACTTTGTAAATTGCTACGTAACGGATGTTTGCTAGGTTTTAGTCTCATGCCCTCGGACCCCCCCCCCCCCACCCCCATCAGTTCCCGCCTTTGCTGCTTCGGCTTAGCCCAAATCATTTCAGCTAGTTTTTCTTTGGACTGTTGCAACCCTGCAGCGGTTATATGTTGCAAGTTGCACATTCATGTGCGTATACTGTGAAAATGCTGTGGTAAAATTTGATTGAAAAGCTTGTTAAACGTTGTAAAATGTCGGTAAATGTGACAGGGGATTTTCTATAGGAACCCTGGCAGTAGCTGATGGGAGACTAACCGTTTAGTGTAAAGTTGCAGAAATCCTGATCATCATTTAAAGACGGTACAACCTGACACACGTATCTCCCTACGTTCTCTTCTGATGCTGACGGGATCCTCAAAGTCACTTCGTCGGTGATGTGTCCGTCAAATTCATACCCAGCGAGTGGCGAGTCGCAAACATGCTTATCTTCGATCCATGGGCAGTTCAATATTTCTGGGAAAATATGAACTTAATGTCAGGTAGTACTTCTGCTTGGTAATAGCTTTTCCCCTTAGTCTCAAAATTTCATCCCTCCCCCCCCCCCCTCTCTCTCTCTCTCTCTCTCTCTCTCTCTCTCTCACTGTGCGTGTGTGTGACAATACATTAGATTTATCTCGTCAGCTGGTTTCTAAGTATGTTAATTTGAGCTTCTAGTTAATACCTTCCTTACAGAGATGCATATACAGTCAAACCTGTGTAAGGCGGTCACCCAAGGGACTGGGTCAAACTGACCACCTTAGACAGGTGACCGGGTTATCCAGGGTGTCATGTCAACAGCTAGTGTGGCAGGGGATCCTCTGGGGTGACCAGGTTAGACAGTGGTTTGGCTTATACAGGTGACCGCCTTGGCAGGTTCGACTGTACAAATATACCTTCAGGATGTTCCTTCTTGTAGTATTTATGGATGGCGAATGCCTTCTTTGTTTGAACGAGATCTTCGGAAAAGTGGCAGGTCACGTGTGTTGGCGTCCCTCTTGGAACTGAAGGCACGTTGCATGTTGCTGCTGACTCTGCTGAAAACGCAGGCCGCAGTTAGTTAAAACGACAGCCAAGTAGTGATGTCATACTTTAGTATTCCTGTATGTGAAGCTTGCAGCATTTCTCTCGTCTCCTTTACAAAATGCAGTGCATATCATTACACACCTCTACGACTCAGTACAAATAGGGTAGGGAATTGAGAAAGCTTACAAGTATAAATGAGTCAACACAAACCTAATTTATGAGCCTGTGTGAGAAGCAGCCAAAGGAGAACATGGTCTTGCGTCTGCATCTTGTATTGTAACTTGGGATGCTCCGAGTGCCTGGAGAACACACACACACACACACACACACACACACACACACACACACACACACACACACACACACATGCGTACTTGTCTTTATGACAACGTGAGAAAAACAAAACTTTGGTAACAATATTTATCATCCATAGCGGCCTCTTTTTAAGTTGTTTCTCTATAGAGAAACAACTTTATGAGACGGGGCAGATTTTGCTACGCGCAGCAGCAAGTTTCAGTGATGCAAAACAAGACTGTGACGTTTCTCCACACAATACTTTCACGCACACAGTGACGTAACGAAATCTGCGTCATAGACACCTTACGTGCACACTATGCTGCTGCGTTCTTTTTGGCGGGAGTTGTGAGACGTGTGTGTGTGTGTGTCTGTGTGTGTGTGTGTGTGTGTGTGTGTGTGTGTGTGTGTGTGTGGACGGATGTAATGATGGCTATCTCCTAAACCACCTCGTTGGAGGCCTTTTTACTTTGATATAAAATGGAAATTCACCTTCTCCAGACCTACCTTTCACGAATTTTATCCTGCGGCATTTTCAAAGGAGTTATCGCCGGTTTAAAAAAATCGGTCATGTTACGAATTTTTTCGAAAAAAATGTTCAAATGGCTTCATTTTCTGAAATTGCGAAGATCATCCAATTATACTGCCTGTTTTCGTAGCACAGCTCTGTAGCTCTGACAGGTTTTGTGTAAGAAAAATGTTTCCGAGGTAGGGGTGGTTTGCATATAAGGCCAAATATCTATTAAAAGACTCCTTCAAATTATTCATCATTCCGGCATTTTTGTCACTTGTGTCAACTGCACATATGACGTGAACTACTGCAATATTATAGCTTTAGTATTCAGAATAACAGAGCTTTTAGATAAACACATTTTTTCATGTTTCTGCGAAAAGCGCCGGTCAAAAAAATTCCAATATTGCAATTTCGTAAGTACCATTCAAGGCACTTAAGTCCACGTTTCATCAGCTCTCTAGATCTTCCAGATTTTATGTCAAAATTAATTCAGTCACGGAAGTCACAAAAGCAACAAGGAAATCACAAGATATGAAGAAGTAGCATCTGTCAGACGAGCAGCGTGAGGCTGACGTCAAATGTTTGGTTCACAGACAAAATCTGCAAGTATCGTCACTGCTTCCGACATCAGTTTCATCAGTCTTCTAGATCTTTTAGATTTAATGTGAAAAATAATTCAGTCAGAGAAGTCACAAAGCCAACAGGGAAATCACAAGACATGAACAAGCATCCTCAGACGATCTCAGTGCTAGAGGCTGACGTCAAAAGTTTAGTTCACGGAATTGACGTCATCTCTCTCTCTCTCTCTCTCTCTCTGTATGACGACCTGCCTGAGGCTGACGTCAAATGTTTAGTTCACGGAACTGACGTCTCTCTCTCTCTCTCTCTCTCTCTGGGGAGCCAGGGTGGCCGAATGGTAGAGCGATGGACTTTCAATGCTTGGGCCGAGAGTTCGAATCCCGGCCGCTGGGGCCAAATATTTGTGCTGGCCTTTTTCTCGTTGCCCCGTCTTTGATATCACCCTTATGTGGTGGAAAAGGACGTTAAACTCCTAAACACCCACCCACCCACCCTCTCTCTCTGCCTCTCTCTCTCTCTCCCTTCTTCCCCCACCCGGCCCCACCCCCAGTCACGTGGCTAATCGGTCGAGGTCGTAGAGGATCTAGTGTCATTGGTAGAACTTGGAGAGGGGAGAACCGACAACAAAACAGACAAAATAAAATGAAGTTTGGAGAAACAACTTTGTAGGACGGGGCCGTTCCTCCTTGTTCTTTGATCTCTCCTGCGTAGGCCTAATAAGCGTCCGTATTGTACTAGTACTGGAGAAATCTTGTGACACGGAGCACATCACATGACAATCAGGCATGGTTCCCTGCAAGAAGGTTCTTTCTTTCAGACAGAAAGAACAGAGATACAGCCTTTTGGGCAAAAAAAACCATCGTCATCGATGAACAGTACATGTATTACTACTCCTCGGGGAGAACTCGCTCCCTGTGTCAACACCATCGACGACGAAACATTTTGACTCGGCATATCGGTGTTTCCGACTTCATAAACTCGTTGTTCAAGTACAAAACAACAGTAGCCTGTACCTAGAAAGCAGTCCTTACTCAAATTACGGACAGTTTTAACCAACACTTATCAAAAGTCGTTCTCAAAAAGTTCAGTCGAAGCTGGCGTCTCACCGACATGTATGATGTTATGATTTGGCCGTGTGCTATCGGAGCAGAGAATGGCAGTGGATTCCTGGTATAGATAGATCTCCGATTGAACAGAAGCTTCTTGAATCGTTTGAATCATGCATGCAGTTATAAAATGTAGCTGCTGGGAGAAGGACACTTTAATCGGTGTACATGTACTACAAATATTAACAATAAACACTCACAAAGCTTCATATTTCGTGAAGAATCGCGACAGCAAGACTCCCGCTTGAACGCGCCCTAATCGTGCAAAGCGTGAACAGACTGAGCTGTGCTTGATCGGTTACGCATTCATCACGCAAATTTACATTTCCTTGAAAGCGTCAGCGTGTTTGTTTGTGTCTTTAGTGGAAGTTTAAAACTAGTGTTTTTGTTTGGATTTGAGTTCAGGAGTGAATTGACACCGTCTTGCCAGTATAAAAAGGCGCACTTTATTCTGTCGGCGTTGTGCTCTGCCGACGTACAAACTCGTTCGTCTGCTATGTGCAGCCGCTGTCGACTGTCAGTTTTTACTAGGATACTTAAAATATACCATGAATTGCCCCCAAAAAGGATGATAAAGCATTTACACCCCATCAAGCTGTGGTATACCGACTCGTATTTTGAAAGCTCAGGGTTGATTTGCGTCTTGGATCAAAATACTCGTCGGTATCCCACAGCTTGTTGGGGAATAACAGCTAATGGAGTAAGGAGGAAAGTGAACTAATGGAATCTGTACTGATTCAGTGACAAGCATCAAACAGATTTTCGCTGCAACATAAACTAAACTAAACTAAACTGCATCATGGTTGAAAGACTGATATTTACGATCATCTGGATGGTTTTTATGTTGTTTCCATAGTTATGGAAACAACATCATAGGACGGGCTAAATTTTCCACGTTCATGGGCAAGCATCTGAGGTACAAACGCACGTCACTGCCGATCTCCCGCAGAGACGATTATGCAAGTGTAACTCTGACAATGACGTAGAAAACGTGCGTCATCGATGCTGGCATGTATGGTGCACCGAACGCGCTTCTCCTCCTCAGTGAGTGCCGTCTGTGTGTGTGTGTGTGTGTGTGTGTGTGTGTGTGTGTGTGTGTGTGTGTGTGAATTGTGTCCGGGCCCGTTTCTTCGAAAATACTTGACCGAATGGCTTCAAATTTGGGGTATCCAAATAATTATATCAAAATGTTACATTAGACGATTCAAGCGTGTGGTGATTGCTTAAATGATTTGGGAGTTATCGCCCTTTTAAGACAAGTTGGTTGTCTTTCGTTTACAGGCGTAATATTTATTTAAATCACTCAATTTTTTTGGCAGTAGATAGCTTGAATACGGACTCTGAACAGAGTCACTACTAGAAAATGGTCGCTCTTATAGTTTTCATGTAAACCGAGCCTGAGTTGACATTGCATGTGAACCCAGTTCAGATGCCTATTTCTCCGAAAATACTGAACCGATCGATTTCAAATTTGGGGTTTCTAAATGAATTAAGATTGTTGAATAGAAGGCCCGATCCAGGTACGATTGCACACATGATTTGCGAGTTATCGCCCTTTTCAAAAAAAAGTGGCTTTCTGGCGTTTAAAGGCGTAATATTTACCTAAACCACTCCATTTTTTGGACATAGATAGCATGAATACGGACTCTCAACTAAGTGAATTTTGGAGGTTGTCGCTTTTATACTTTTGGCGTAAGCCGTACCTGATGAAAGTGCTGGTGAACACACTTTAGATCTCAAAATCGCTCCTACTATACATAGATAATGAGCCTGGGGTGCCATAAAAAATATACAAAAAAATTAGCAAAATTCACTGCAGCCGTTATCGTCAGTTGACTCGGAAATTTGTACTCACAGCACATTTCCTCTACAAGCCACACGCCTCACAAACATCGAAGAAGAGACGCACGCGCACTGACGTAAAGTAAGTGCGTCATGTTTGATTGACGTGATGCTGTTTTTTCTTGGGGGTGTCTCGCCACTTTCTTTCCGAATTCCTCTGTTTGGAGACGTGGTGTATTTTACTTCTGCTATGTCGCCATCTTCGTGCACTCGCAGAGAAGACACGGGATACAACAGAATACAACTCCAATACTTTACTAACAGAAGATGCGCGGAGAACAAATTCTTGAAAGAAGAAGAACTCAGGACGCTGTGCAGGGCTGCTTACATACTGAACAGGTCAGATCTAGAACATTCCCGCAGTATAAGCCTCATTTTGCCGACGTCATATTTGACTGACGTAGGCCTAATGCTGGCGTTTCTTGATTATGTCTCGCCATTGTTTTCCGAATTTCTGAAGTTTTGTTTTTGCCACAGACTCTGAGCAGTGTAATACAGTGACAGAACAGCACATAAGTGAGAGAGAGAGAGAGAGAGAGAGAGAGCGTTTACAGTTTTTAGACAAAACAACGTCTAAAGTGTGGCTGCAGATTGACTGACACACACACACACACACACACACACACACACACACACCACCTCTCTCCCCAACACGCACACGCATACACAGACAGGCGCGGAAAAAACGATGGAATCTATGTTCATTGATTCAGTGATTCATTGAATTGTGTCATCAACGTCATTCGACATCGAGAATACGATTGGCTTGTCTTTATTGTCAAACACGAAAACAAGGGGGCCGGATTAGTACCCACGCGATACTTATCAAAATTAATATCCGCCTTAATTCGCTCACACACACCGGCACACAAAGAAACACGTTCACGCGCACCGACCTACGCGTGATAGGGTGTCTTGTGAAAATAATAGTCAGTGATTTGACAGGTATAAAGGACGTCGAACTGGCGGATGAGGTGATAACTACCCGCAGAGCTGCAGTGGAGCTTCGGGGGCGATGCGCTAATTGCCCTGTCTTTGTCCGCGGTCACGCGTGCACACAAAATTAATTCGCTGTCTTGCCAGGACCGTAGCGAGGGGAGATTTGCACCGTTCGCGGAAAGCGTACTACTGGGAATTTTTTTTTTCCAATAGAGAGAGAGAGGCTCGCTGACAGTACCGTGTGCATTCAGCTCTATGAAAATAGAGCAAGCTTTGCCTCGTAATCTCAACTAGTCCGGCGGGCCAGTGGTAAAACAATTTAACTAGTCCGACGGTATTTTCACTAGTCTGCGGGCTTTCGGACGAGTCTTTTCATAATCCCTGACTTGTCTGTTAAACATACTGAGCCGGTATTAATTCGATCTTTACACGCAGTAGCAACACTTCAATTATCATGGGGCTGCTTTCATTGCAAGAATTGTATCAAAGTGATTACGTCAAATGTATTATGCGTCATCCCAGTGAGAAGAAACGTCATAGATTTCAAAGAAAACAACTTCACGTCTCTCTTCCAAAAACAAGTTTGGTCTGACAAGCCCGGTCAGTTGTTTCAATTAGAGAGAGAGAGAGAGAGAGTCCTCCCGGATACATGGCATTACAACAGAACGACTGTGACGACAGCAGGTGATTAAATGGAAACAACATATTGGGCTGGTGGCCATCTTGTGTTAGTAAAATGTGGTGCAACGGAATGTAAGTATCTAAACGCTGCTTTGAGTGTCAAGTATAATAAGTCATTCAGCTATTTTGTGCC
>JACVVK020000471.1:10000-122500 GCA_018292915.2 Batillaria attramentaria | reverse complement strand
GCACACACACGGCACGCACACACACACACACACACACGGCACGCACACACACACACACACACGGCACACACACACATACGGCACACACACACACGGCACGCACACACACATACACACACGGCACACACACGGCACACACACACACACGGCACACACACACACACGGCACACACACACACACACACACACACACGGCACACACACACACACACACACACGGCACACACACACACACACACACGCACGGCACACACACACACACACGCACGGCACACACACACACACACACACACACGCACGGCACACACACACACACACACACCCCCCTTGATTTTCGAACTTGGCCGAGACACTGTGACACTTCAAGTATCTTTATTCAAGTCCAAACAACAATTATTCCAACTGACTGCAATTTGAACGCAATTTTCAAGTTCTGATAAATGATAACAGCACAATGAGGAAATAGTAACAGTGATTCGTCGACAACAACAATAGTTTCAAAGTTATGTACATCCGAAAACAATATCGGCATGTCAGCATGCTGAAGAACAATAAGTGATTCATTTACTTTGCCAGTGTATCAAAATACAAAATACGAACGACAATTATAAAGCACCCGCAAGTATAATATCGAACTGCCACACATGAGAAACTTGAGTCATGTTCAGTTAAAAGTTACGGGCCTGATCACTGTACGTCACACGTTTGTCAATATGCTGAAGAACAATAGATAATTCACGTAACTTGATTCGCCAGTTGAACAAAATACAACACCAGCATAATGCATGACAAAGCACCTGCAATTACAATATATACAACTGCCACACATAAGTCATGTCAAAAGCATACTGACTGTCGTGACTGACAATCAATAAAGCATCTGCAATGACAATATACAACTGCGCCACATAGTACTGAAGAGTCACAGTGAGTGAGAGAGTTTTTAGGGCTGAGTTATTTAGTTAGTTATTTAGGGCTTAACGCCGCGCAAGCAACAAAGGCTAATTCGCGGCTGTTTAGGGCTGAACGCCGCACAACCCACATACATTCAGCCACAGTATTCACCATAAAGAATGAAGCAGTTTTTGGTAAAGTCGGTAAAATATTTCAGTTGAATAATACTCATTTCTTTAAAGCACTTTAAAGCAACCATTTGTTTTCCCTTAAATTGTAGTTTGAAATAAAGAGGTGTCATTGACTATTAAAATGTAACTGTACTGTCGACAATTCACTTGGACCATGCACATTGGTTTGTTTTTGTTTTTTCTTCGTCAAGGTCAAAAAGCCAGCAGCTGTGCCAACACGAAGCACATTAAACTCCCAAACAGGAAAACACGCCGCCTCATCCAGCAATATCCAGAAAGACAACAAGGGACGACCACCCCGTAGTGCCCAGCACTCCACGTCAGGAAAACACGCCATCTCAGCCAGCAACCCCCAGAAAGACAAGGGACGACCACCCCGTAGTGCCCAGCACTCCACGTCAGGAAAACACGCCATCTCAACCAGCAACCTCCAGAAAGAGAACAAGGGACGACCACCCCGTAGTGCCCAGCACTCCACGTCGGGAAAACACGCCATCTCAACCAGCAACCTCCAGAAAGAGAACAAGGGACGACCACCCCGTAGTGCCCAGCACTCCACGTCGGGAAAACACGCCATCTCAACCAGCAACCTCCAGAAAGAGAACAAGGGACGACCACCCTGTAGTGCCCAGCACTCCACGTCAGGAAAACACGCCATCTCAACCAGCAACCTCCAGAAAGACAAGGGACGACCACCCTGTAGTGCCCAGCACTCCACGTCAGGAAAACACGCCATCTCAACCAGCAACCTCCAGAAAGACAAGGGACGACCACCCCGTAGTGCCCAGCACTCCACGTCAGGAAAACACGCCATCTCAACCAGCAACCTCCAGAAAGACAACAAGGGACGACCAAAGACTAAGCCGGTTCGTGGCTTAGTGTGCCTGCCGGCCGGCACTACTTTAAAAAAAAAAAAAATGTGTAACGTTGGACAAATGATGCGTGACGGTGAGTTAGTTTTTAGGGCCGCTAAGTTAATTAGGGCTTAACGCCGCGCAAGCAACATAGACTATTTCGCGGCTAAGCTAGTGTGCCTGCACTACGTGAAAAAAAAAAAAAAAAATGTAACTGACGTTGGAACAAATGATGCAAACAGGTTTACGGGGCAGTACTGATAAACCAAGGACATGCATGCGCGGACAGTGGATTGGATCCGCCACACCCGGCCCTCCTTACCATCCACCCATGCTGACCCATACCGACAAAGACTGACCAGCCTTCGATCGAAACAAAGGTGAGTGAGTGAGTATTTTAAGGCTTAACGCCGCGTCAGCAACAAGGACTAATTCGCGGCAGCCACAAGTTTGAAGGCCGCGTATGTGAACCGAGCGACACAATGTGTGTTTTGTGGGAACGTTTGGTTGTGGGAAGACGTCCCTCATCAAACGTTTCCTAGCTGCCGAGTTCCAGAGCCGTGAACCGCCTACCATTGGCTGTAAGTTCAGTGATGGGTGTACATGTGCGTGCGTGCGGTGTGCGTGCTCGGACCACTGTACACGGAACCGATGTGTGCGTGTGTGTCTAATCTACCCAATTTTTCATCGTTAGAAAATAAAGTATCGTTGTCCTTTTCATCTCCCTCTCGTCTCAGGCTCTCTCTCGCACACCGACTAGACACTGACGCCGATCGCCCACAGAACTTGAATAATCCTTGTGAATGGCGAGTCCACTAACTTAGAGTCACACTGACCTCAGCCGCCGTTCAAGGTTTTCAACGGGAAATTACTAACAATCGGGTGGCGGTGGAGGGAGGGGCGGGGGGTGGGGGGGGGGGGCTTTCACTTATCAGTTATTTAGGCCTTAACGCCGCGCAAGCAACAAAGGTAATTCAGTCGCGGCTAAGCAAAGTCTTTCACTTATCCGTTGTGGCGAGCTGACAACTTGTTTTACTGAGACCGACTGCTGTAAGTTTTTTTGTTTTTTTTTTCATAAAGAAGAATTTGCAAATGCGGTACACTCATACCTTGCGCGTACCGGATCGCACGAGTACCGGTTACATAGAAAAGCATTAGAAAACATACATGTACATACATGTATATAAAGCATTCATATCAAGTTACCGCATTTCGACTACGCAGCTACTGTATGCTTCTTTCTCGACTGATTACTTGAAAATGTACACCTTCATACCATATAACTGAGTACGCGCCATCAGAACTGAGCAAGAGTGGGTGAGTTATTTTTGGTCTTTACGCCGCGCAAGCAACAAAGACTATTTCGCGGCTGACTAGAAAAGCGTATACATCATCATTATCAAGTTATTATTCAATTCATCATTGTTCTCCCTGGCAGGCGTTGTCCACCGTCCCCACGTCGTCACTCCGGCAGGAGTCACCAGACTGTACGTGTATGACACTGCCGGAGAAGAGCGTTACAGGAGTCTGACGCAAAACTTCGTCAGACGCGCTGACGTCGTGGTCGTATGCTACGACACCTCCAACAAGGTGAGTTGATTAGTTCAGGCTACAAAAACTTCCCGTTGGAGGCTAAAAGAAACATGCATGCACTACATTGTAATTCCACGCGACTGTCACTGCGTAGGTTCTTTTTTAAATGTCACTATGCACTCTACCCCTACATGTAATTGTCAGTAAAGTATGCCGCCTATGCGTGCCAGCTTGTGTTGGAAGAGGATAAAGTCATGTATCGGTGTCAGTGTGCGTGAACGCGCGCGCATCTCTGCCCTGTTGCCGTTCCCCATACATCTTCAATCGACAGGTGATTCAGTTCTGTTGATCGGCAGTAACTGTTTCAGTGCTTTACGTATTAAACTGAACAGCCCAGCAGCAGTACTATCCTGCACGATAATTGTTGTTGGTTGATTATTTCTCAGTCTTTCAAGACATTCAATGGTGATTATTAGCGAAATCGTCTTTTCCCCCCTGGTCTAGAAATCGTTCAAAGACTTGCAGCAGGTGTGGCTGCCGTTCGTGAAGACGTATGCGGCAGTACATCGGTCTGTCTTTATCGTGGGCACGAAGACAGACTTACCCAAGTGCGAGGTTCCTGTCGAGGTAGGTCACAGTCTCACTCTCTCACCCCCGTCTGAAATTAACTATATTGTGTATTAGTATGAAAACCTCAAAAATAAATAGGAAAAAACTCTTTAAAAAATGCTAAGAAATGGTAATGTAAATTACATGAGTGAATCACCGAATGGCAGATTCTTTTTGCGTAATTTGTTTTTTCCCTCTCAGTTGAATGATTTGCTGTATTGTATTATGTGACCAGAAGACTGTAGGTGTACTAGCAGCTGTGTTGCCTTTTTGTGCTGGTCAGTTTGTCCTGCTTATGTAAGATATCAATTTTCCTCCCATCAGACCGCGGAAACGTACGCCCGCAACATACGGGCTCACTTCATCACCACCTCTGCCCTGGACAACAAAAATGTGAAAAAGTTGTTCGAAGAGATCGGTAAGCAGAATGAAGAGACTATTGCTAAATGGTGTCATTTCTTGGCGCGTTTTTTGTTTTGTTGGTTTTGTCTCCCCCTCCCCCCCCCCCCCCCCCACCCACCCCACCCTACATTCGGGAATAATTTCTTCTTAACGATTGTCTAACGCAAATATTCTACGTTGCCTTAATGCTGAAGTGATTGCTGTTTGCCTATGTTCTCAAAGTGTATGCCTGTTTGTCCACGGTTGAGATAATATATTACAGAGCGCGGAGTTCTGCTTATGAAAGCACTCAATGCGCTTTTTGCTCACGCACATACACAGGTGCAGGCGTGATGCAGGTGTGTTGTTATCACTTAGACCCTAAGCATAACGCTCGTGTGTATTTGCATTTCAGACATCTTGTATTTTCAATTTCGTTGTTTTGTGTGAGAGTTTGACAGAGTGCCGCGTGCGCGCGTTTTTTTCTTTTTGTTGTTGTTGTTTTTCTGATGCTTGGTTTTAAACGCTTATACTAGACTTGATGAACTGAAACTAACAGGTTACATAATGTATACAACAGTATAATAATTATCATGATTATGATTATCAGTTAGCTGCATTGACCGTGAGGGACTTACTTCAAGATAAGTTGCCGGTACTAAGACGGTTCACATTTTCCCGGCTCTTTCCCCATCACAGCAAACCATTTCAATTTACAAGCGGCACCTCATGAAGCCACCAACGTCAGCAGACCGCTTAACGGCCGCCGTCTCAAACTGGGGGCGAGTACACTACAGGAAAAAAAAAAAAACAAAAAAAAAAAAAAAAACCAATGTGTGTCGGTATAAGAGTACTGTGTTCGTGTATATACATGTATAATACATACACAGAGTGTGGTGTTTCAGAACAAGCGTCTATGTATTTATTTATAGGCCCCAAAAATCAGTGGGTTTTTGTTGTTGTTGTTGTTGAAAGTATGTACATACTTGTATATTCGGGCACCGCGGGATTTCAGGGGAAAGACCCTGATCGAAACCTAAACAAAAAAGTCGTCTGATGTTTGAGCCGGTATCTCTTGACTGAAATGATCTATGAAATCTACTGAATGTATGTAGCTAAAAGATTGTGGCGGAAAAAGATGTAGGTCCCTTTAAAAAAAAAAGAAAAAAAAGCCAGAAGTCGATGAAATATCAAAGATTTAGGTGGAGGGGGGGGGGGGGGCTGGGAGAATGTTTCAAACATTCAAAAAAAAAAATGCGTCAGCCGGGAGTCGAACCCGGGTCGACTGCTTGGAAGGCAACCATGCTAACCGTTACACCACCGACGCAGCTGATCTGCTGGGGAAATTTTAAGCATATATACGTATCGTACTTATACTATTTATCCTTCCAAACCGGCTATGCGCCTGAACTTCTAGTTACACAGAATAATGTACATGTAGTCATTCAAATGATTTCTGCATCACGAAACGATATGAAAAGTGCAACCTGTTCTTTCCCTTTCTCTGCGTTTAGTTAGGCCAGCTCGGTTACTTCCCTTACATTACTCGAAAACTGGTATAAATAGAAACAGACCGGCCCGCCGGCTGATCAGTTGACTACCGAGTAACCCCAAGTTGCTTTATGTTATTCAGAGGCCGACAAGACTGGAAAATGCGGCTGCTGACCCTGGGGACAGGCACTGGCGACATCCAGCTATGTACAGTGTGTGTGTGTGTGTGTGCGTCAGTGCTGTGTCCTGATGTGAGTCAGTGTGCGTGTGTGGAGAGAGTGTGCGTGTTCGAGTGAGCCAGCTGGTGCGAGGGTGTGAGAGCGTGTGTGCCACGGTGTGTGTGTGTGTGTGTGTGTGTGGAGAGAGAGAGAGAGAGGGTTCAGAACAGACCCTGGTGAAACAGAAGAAAATAAAAAGTTTGAATCTCTGTATACGCGTTTTCACATCGATTTCATAAATCAGTTTTACGAGCGAACGAATGAGTGAGCGTATGAATGCTGACGGCTGATAAGTCTGAGACTTGAGGTTCGTGACGTATAAGCTGCCGTTCACCACATAACTTGACGTCACTCAAGTTCCCGAGCCGGCAATCACCCTCAGCGCTCGACTTGACCGTGTAAAACCACCACCATATACACGCAGCCAACGACGATATGTACAGACACACACAACATAAACCTCACGGCTGACTGGACGCCAACATTGATTTCATTACTTCAGTGCTTGGCCGGGCGGTTCAACGGTTTGTCAGTGGTACACTTCTGGGCGTATATTTCAATAGTTTTAAAGCAAGGAAAACAGAAGGCCATTTCGCGGCGAATACACTACATGTATTCAGTTAAGACTGACAACTTGCATTGGAGCCTCGGACTGACTTGAGCCCACAGCGGGGTGGGGGTGTTTGGGAACTTTTAACGTCCTTTTCCACCACGTAGGGATGATATCAACGACGAAGCAACGAGGAAAAGGCCGGCAGAAATATTTGGCAGAGAGCCTACAGAAAGTGGTGTTTCAGAAGCAGGATGTAAAAATATAATAATAGGTCTTATAAAGCGCTAACAGTCTGCTCAAAGAACACTCAGTGCTCTACACACACATTCTCACGCAAACATGAAACACTAAGTGTGCGTGGGGGTGGGGGGGGGGGAGGGAATTATTTACGCCGCGCAAGCTCAGTACAAAGACTATTTCGCGGCTGGGCGGGGTGGGGGGGTAGATGATACTGACTACAGATCATATGCTCAGGGCTGCCACTCTTCCTGCTGTGGCAGGATTTCCTACTTTTTTAACCTGCTGTGAAGAGCTTTCCTGATTTTTGAACTGGCTGTGAAGAGCTTTCCTGCTTTTTTGTTGCTTTTTTCCCTGCTTTTTCCGGCCAAAAAATCACGAGTCTGTGTCTATCGCTGGACCATCGGCTTTCCTGGGTAAGGTGCATTTTGCGCCCCATATTCTCCGGGGATGTTAGCACGCTGCGGCCCGAACCCCCCCCCCCCCCCCCCCCCCCCCCCCCCCCCCCCCCCCCCCCGCTTTTCACTTCCTTCAGGCAAAGTCCTTTCCTGGTTTTTAAAGCGTTTTCCTGCTTTTCCGGCCAAAAACATCACGAGTCTGTGTCTATCAGCACAGCACCCGACCGCCACCGCACACACACACACCCCACCCCCCCACCCCCTCCCGCCCACCCCGCTTTTCACTTCCTTCGGGCAAAGTCCTTCCTTCCTTCCACTGGCTCCCTGGAGTCTGGCTTTCCTTCCATTCAGATTTTGAGGGTCAGTTTTCAGGCTTTTTGTGTCTCAGGAAGTGGCAGCCCTGTATGCTATAGGCGAGTCTTGGCTGCGACGTCTGCTCTGCTCGGCTGCTGCTCGTCGAATGTGACGTGACGTCACAATGGCCACGGTCCGGCGGCAACTGACCCCTGGCCCTCTTGGACAATCACGTGCGCAGCGCCCGCATACCAGCGTACACCAATCGCCATCCGCGCTGCCTTGATGTTGGCAGGTCGTGTTGACCTAAAAACGTTGCATCCCCTGCACGGGGGTTTAGGCCGGCGGGTTGTGGGCACGCGTCTCTTTCGCACAGATCACGCCTCACCTTTCACAGTCAAGCTTCAACTGTCGCCAGCTCAGTAACTCATCAACAAGTGAGTGGAGTTTGTTTTCCTCATTTTGTCAGTTTTCTCTGTACACAAAAAATGAAACTTCCGAATGACTCGGGGCAGCTTTGTTACGTTGGTTCAATTTTTGCTCGTGGGTTTTAATCTGACAAGTTCATTTTTGAAGTACAAGTTCACCTACTCACGTTAGTTTCTTGCGCTGCGATATGGAGGAGAATCATAGTATTCACCGTTTTGTTTTGTTTTGGTTTGGTTTTAGTTTTTATTTTTGTGGGGGGGGGGGGGGGGGGAGGGGGGAGATTTTTTTTGCATGGAATTTTTATCAAACGAAGCACTAGGGTGGGGGAGGGTGGGGGCTCAAACTTGTCAAACCCGCGCTGGCAACCGACTTATAAAATTCGCGGCCGCTAGACCAGCCGCAGACCGCGGCAAAAGTGTTGATTACAGTTCAGTCTAACTTTTCCTTGCTAGACTAGTACTTCCTTCTAACTTAAAAATGCAAATAAAGCGTGTGCAGAGGCGGAGTCAACCGATTTCAAGTCATTGGGGAAACTAAACCTTGCGGCCTAAGACTAACAGTAGCCATTTCCAATACTACTACTAGTACTAAAACTTAAGCGTGAACCGTTGAAATGTACACACTACACAGCACAGACATAGCCTTGAACGTCACGGCGACCGCAGCTATCTAGGCTGGAAGAAAGCCGCTTTCACTCTCTTTGAGTCCACGTCACGTGAATCAGTTTTTGTTCTTGTAATCAGTTCTGTCACTGAGTGAGTCCAGTCAGTCCTAACCAGGACCTTTTTCCGTCTAAAATCCCCTTTATCTCCGCCTGTCCCAGTCATGTCTTAAAACAAACCTCGGTGAACTGACTTTTTATATAAAAAGTTTGATGCAATCACTTATTGCTTGTTAACGGCACGATTTCCATATGATTGTATTACAGAAGAGCCTGTCTAACCAGTGGATGTGATATTTGACATCAGTTTCAGCAACCCGCGTTAAGTTCATGTGATAGTATCTTTGAAACTGGGGAAGCACACAGATGGTGGGGTTTACCCGGCGTCACCGAGTCATTGTCTGCGATGACTGAATCGTAGAGCAACGAAGACGGACGTTTTGCGTAAGCAACAAAGGCTGACGCCGCGTAAGGAAGCTGTAACTGAATTACTGTACTGTCATTTTTCCCCGAGCCACCCTCTCACCCCCCCCCCCCCTCCCTCTCTCTCTCTCACGCACGACACACGGCACAGACCGATCGGTCTTTCGGGCACTGACAGCTGGCGACTCGCCCACACCAAGACATGTGCGGCCATGTAGAGGGTCCGCTCTTACGGTATGTACACACACACACACACACTGACACACTGTGGCACACATAGGCCTACACACACACCGTGGCGCGTGCGCACACACACACAAATACACTGTGATACACGACCGACCACACTCCGGACATCTGGAACGGGTTGTTGCTCCACCTGGACCCGTGCATACAGGTTATCATAGCCGGTTACATGAGTGTATTACAAGACATTCATGCTAATTTCTCGAGAGAGAAAAAAATCATATTTATTTATAACTTGAGTTCAGTACAGTAGTTGGAGCCTAAAAGGCGCGGAAGCAACACTGAGTAAAGACTGTCTGACAGCTAGCAGCTAACAAAGTTAATCGCGAAGCTTGGTAATGAAAACACAAAATGACCAGAGCCGTGAAAAATCACTGTAGTCGCACACTGTCTAGTCACTTCCCTGTCAGTCTTAGTCATCCGCGTAACTTGATGCTTCACTAAGATACTCGTAACACCCGGAAGGTTTGACAGTTCATTTCAGTGTTTCCTGTTGTCGACCCTTACACAAGTGTGATATATGCTGATATCCAGTCTACATCAATCAGTGACGCTGACAGGCAGTGTACTTGGGATAAGAGCCAGTCTGGCCCGATCTGCCAATGCCGTACGCCAGCAAACACAAACGTCTTTCGACTTTCGTGATAACCCACCAACAAAGCAGGGTACCGTGACCTAGTACGGCGTACGCCGTTTTGCGAACCTAGCGCATTCCACGCAGATTCCGACAGCTGAGCGGCGGGTTCACCGAGTTGAGAAAGGGTGTCACCGGACGCGGGTAAAGGGGGCAACAAAAAGACTTTGAATCGGTACCGCTTGAACACTAACCAGTCAAGACCGTTTTTAGGGCTTAACACCGAAAAGCTTAGCAGCAGAAACTGATTCGGGGCTCCGCGCGGCCGTCGTCAGTCTCTGCACTACTGACTTGGGAAGAAAAACATTGAAACAAAAATGATGCTAACTGGTCACTGTCTACGGGGTCGGCGCAGACGAACAGGCCTGCAAGTGATACATGTGTATGAAGCCAAAATCAACCTGTCAGTATCACGGAAAGCATTTGTTCGCGCGACTTTATTTGTGACAGCTATTGAGCTCTCGATTCTGACTGGCTGTCTTGTTTCTCTTTTTTCCAGCATGGCAATGGCAAACCGAGTACCGAAGGTTGTGACGGTGGGCAGTATCTCAACTGGCAAGACATCTCTCGTCAGGCGGTACTTGGTCGGGGATTTTAAACCCGTCCCCGCCACCGTCGGATGTAAGTTACATCAGTTTGATTTTTTTTTTCTTTATGGCCGTGTGTGTGTGTGTGTGTGTGTGTGTGTGTGCGTGCGTGCGTGCGTGTGCGTGTGTGTGCGCGTGCGCCCGCGAGCGAGCGCAGAATATTGAAGAAGAAACGTTTCCGACCTGCGACAGTTTTAGCCAGTGGCGGGTAACTTCAGCTTTGAGTTTTTAGGGCTTAAACTTAAAGCTGCGCAAGGAACAGACTAATTCGCGGCTCAGTGAGTCTGCATTACTTTAAAAAACAAACATTGAACAAAGGATACAAACCGTTTGACTGCTTCTGCTTCGTTCAATGTTTTTAAAGGCTGGTCTAAGGGGCATCATAAACCTAAGACACACAAGACGGAGACGCTGCACCTTCATGCTAATTTCTCGAACTCCCGATTACAAAAAAAGCGTAGAAAAGAAATAGCAATTACAATCTAGGCAAATCAAACACTGAAAAAGATGTGCGAGTATTTATGATTTGAATTCGCAAGTAACACTGAAACTTACACTTCTGCGGCGAGTAAAAGGTCTTCAGTTTTGCCGGCTTTGGGCATCAAATTTTGTTATTTCCGTGCGTATGAACTGTGTACCGCAGCATGTAGCCACATATCGCAGTCACTGACTTTTCCCTAAGTGTGTGTACCTGCTCCCTGCTATAAAATAGACGCAAGTCTAACTTACCATGGCATGTGACTTTTGTCCTAGACGTGCCCACGATCGTGAAGGCTCGGCCCGACTGCAAAGACCACTTACTGCCGGAAGTGAAGTTCGAGCTGATCGACACTGCCGGCAGTGAGAGGTACGGGGCTCTGGCGCCCTCCTACCTCCGCGGTGCTGTTGTCGTCATGCTTGTGTATGACGTCAACGACACGGTAAGTCTCGTCAGCTTTTTCCAATTTCCAAGTTTCATGTTAAAGCTCAACTTGCTCGCTTTTATCAGTCACCTTACAGTCCCTTAATGCCAAAGCCTCTACAACTTGCATTCTTCCTATCTATGGCTGCTATTTGGAATAATTCTTTATTCATAATGCTAAAAAATTAATATTCTATTATTTATAATTGTTATTAAATCAAGAGTTATTTTCAGCCGCGCGAACAGACAGACTGTTTGGCGGCTAGTATCGGGGCCGTCTCTCGCTTTCATTTCTTACGACTTTCATGTTGTGACATTCTTAACTTTGTTTTACACTGTGCAGAGCGAACACCAGAAGAAAATTTTCCCGTTTTTACTGGACGATAAAGACGATCTGATTTGATTTGAAAGCCTCTAAAACTTTCCATCTTCCCATCTCAGTCTGGCTGTTAATTAATTGGAATTCTTATTTGTGAATATTAGTAAAAATTATTTCATGGCTTAAATCAGGAGTTACGCTGATCGCCCGAGCAACAAAGCCTATTTCACGGCTAGTATCGAAGCCTTCTCAGCGGCCATGTCCATCTCCCAAGAGATGACGTCACGTCTCACGTCTCAAACCGCCAACCCCGGCGTGCCTTTCCGTATTATGAAACTGGGAAACTGAACGCGATGGTTTCTCATTACTGTTTACAGATGAGCTTTGACGCGGTGCAGCACCGGTGGAAGGAGGAGGTGAGAGTGCACGCGCCAGATGCCCACGTGATCCTGGTGGGCACAAAACAAGACGCTGCCCCGTGTGGGCGCCAGGTCATCACAGAAGTAAGTACAGTATACCATTGAGATCAGTTTTGGTGGCAGCGAAGTGCTCCACTGAGCTACCGTGACACGACTATTAGTATGCACACGATAGGTTAATTTTTTTACAACCGTCCGATAATTTGCAACAGATTTCAGTATTTGCGGCTCAGTAAAGCGAGGTTTTTGTTCTGCAAACTCCACACCTGACTTGCAGTCAGCCCCCGCCACCCCCTAATCAGCTGACCCCCCCCCCCCACCCCCCTCGATGTACATGTATAGTTTTAACTTCATAACTCCCTCCTGACCACCTCCGGATACTGAGTCACACCAAACAGTTAATCACGCTCTCTGAGCCCAACTGTACAGCGGAAGAACAAGAGGACGGACGAAATAACTGAAGTCGTTGAGATAAGCTCTTTAGCCGATTCAGACAAACTAAGATGGCTACCCTGCCTAAGTTATGAGCCTGCCTTTGCGATCGGAGAATATTCACTACGAAAGTTTATTTTGAACCTTTGCATTCAACAATGCTGTATTGTTTGTCTTGTCTAGCGGGCAGCCAATTTCGCAGCCGATTCGGGCTACACGTTTTTCGAAACGTCGGCCAAAACGGGCACTAACGTCCGACAACTCTTTCGCGCCGTCGGTAAGTTGTCTCCCAGCTTCCCTTATCAGTTGTAGTCACAATGTGTGACGGTCTAGCGATATGGTGCAGGATAGTCGGGCTGTACTTAGAGTGAAGTTATATTTCCATTACTGAGGAGCGGTGGTGCTGTTTGGGGGTTTAACGTCCTTTTCCACCACATACGGGTGATATCAAAGACGGGGCAACGATGAAAAAGCCAGCACAAATACTGATTTGGCCCCAGCCGGGATACGAACTCGCCACCCGAGCATTAGAAGTCCAACGCTCTACCATTCGGCCACCCCGGCTCCCACTTACTGAGGAGCAGTGCATCTGCTACTTGGATAGAAAGGGGTGGCTGGCGAGAGGAGAACCACTTGGCTGAAGAAGTGTAGGATGGTGGGGTGGGTGATTCCAAGTTCAACGCCTTCTCTCCAGCGCAAAAGTGATTTCGGCACGGTTTTGTCGCTGTTTCTGGACAGCGTGTTAACTCTGCAACTGTGACAGAGGGTGGGTGGGATTTAACGTCCTTTTCCACCACATACGGGTGATATCAAAGACGGGGCAACGATGGAAAGGCCAGCACAAATATTTGGCCCCAACCGGGATACGAACTCTCGACCCGAGCATTATAAGTCCAACACTCTACCATTCGGCCACCCCGCAACTGTGACAGTGTTGACTGTGCTTGCACGGTCGAATGTAAATTTTTTTCACACTTCAAAAAGCTTTTTGTTCAGTGGGAGCTTAGATTTTTAAGACAGTCCCCCCCCCCCCCCCTTCACGGTTATTGAAAGACTGAAGAGTTGCACTGTCCTGAGCAAGGTAGGCGCTCCCAGTGTAGGATTGGTCATCTTTCTTCGGGGGAGGGGGGGGGGGTAGGTAAGCAACGATGCGAGCAAGGGATGGGGTGGGGGGGTGGGGGGAATGATTTTATCGAGCTTAACGTGCGTAATTTACTTATACCTGATCGCAGGGATCATGTAGCTCTGTGCAGTTTTGGACTATCGCCTTGAACGCGCGCTAAACATGGATTGCTATCTTGTGTGCAGTGAACATCCTCTCCAGGGCAGGTCGCCATTTAGAACTGAGCGACAGCATAGTCCTGGAGAGGGTGAGAAAGCCCGAGAAAGCTGCGCCCGACAAGAAGTGCCGGTGTTCGTAGCCTGCAGTGGAATGAAGGTACACTTTCCCTCCCCAAACCACACATTGTAAATCACACTGCAAACCAAAACGCTGCCGTGCAGAATTTTGCAGCAGAACATTAACTGACAAAGAGCTCAGTACCAGCAGTAGATGCTAGGCCTGTTTTTGTTGGAGGTGTTAAGAGTTGGGATGGGGGGGGGGGGGGTCATAGGGGTAAGTCAATGAGGCATTACGCCGCGCAAGCAACAAAGATTGATTCGCACGAATGAGGGAGTTTTTATGGCTTAACACCGCGCGGTCTAACTGGCGGTCAAGTCATTCATATTCTCAACATAAGCACCTAATTTCAGTACAACGTAAAAGACTTTGCCTTATACAAATGTATATATTTCCAGCCAGGACCTTTACAACGTTAAACATTTGTAGCCGAGTGGTTCTACCCCTCGCCCACTACTCTTTGTCCTCTGGCCAGCCCTATACACTAGCCGCGAGCAGACGCCTCGCTAACAAGGGAGGCGATCGAGCCCACCGCCGCGATGGCACATGCCGCAATTAGTTGTGTTTGTTTACCCGTGTTTACTGCCCAATAACTCCGCAGCCCGTTCACCTAGAGTCTTGCCGTAAACTGCAGTAGTTTCAGGAGAGTTTTTACTTTCTAATCATGTTTGGTTGTTAGCGTTATTTTATAGTTTAAAAGGTGTATTTCGCCATTTTCATCCCTTTTCAAACGCGTGGTCCCGGTCTTTACGGTCTTAAATCGTCGATCGGAAATTCTCTGTACTTTGATGTTCCAAACTTATACCATCTTAAAGTAATTTTCACGCTCTTTCACCTGCCGTTTGTTTGAAGTTCCTAGCTGCTATAGAACGCCCGCTACGGGTGAATATCTGAGTAGCAAGAAACACAAATTCCCCCTCTAGCCGCGAAGCTACCCCCCTTCAGCCATGCAGCCTAGGGTTGCTCCCTTTGCGGCCCGCGCTGTGCAGTGATAAGGGGCTCGCCACGCCTCGCTAGGCAGTCTGTTTCTGCTCGCGAGCGTGACCCTGCCACCCAGCGCTGCACTCTCTCGTCTCGCCACGCGACCCCTCGTTTCCCGCGCATCGTTTTTCCTACGTTCTCAGCCATCTTATGTAAACCGGCCATTTCTGCAAATGTTCGTACACTGCTCCTTGTAGTGGTAAAATAAAAGATGTTTTACGTAACACCTTTTGTTGACTCCCTCACTACCACACTTGTGCGCCTGCATAATCCCACTCGACACCACCACACATTTTGCCTCGTGCAAATATAAACTGTAGGGATAGATATGCGTTTCATTGGTTGTTGATATGCACAATTTGTCTGTGTTTCAGAATGCTCCAGATGCGAGAATGTGCCTGAGTGTATCGAACGCGTAAAGTGTGCGTGTGCGTGCGAGAGAGAGAGAGAGAAATGCGAATGCGTGTGGATTCAAAGGAAAATGGCCGACCAGAGACAAAAGACTTGTACATATATTTAAAGCTAAACCAAGGTGCTACGTGTGTATTTAATGGTGTAAATGTGTGTGTGACGCAGTCTCCACGTATTTCAGGTGTGTGTGCGTGTCAAATGAAAGTGTGCGTGTAAAGAGTGTTACAAAGATCGAACCGCATATTACAGGTTGTGTATGCAAAAATCAATTTCAAGGAAAAGTGTCAAATTTAATGAAAGTGGGTGTGTGAAGATGTATGTAAGCGTTAAATGGAATGTATATATAGACGTAAGGGTGTATGGAATGAGGTGGTGTGTGTGTGAGAACTTGCAAGGGATTGGGAGGGGGGGGGGTGAAGGGGGGGGGGGGGGGTGTGACAGAGGCATGTCGGGATGTTTGTGCCAATCTTAGTCGGGAAGAGAACTTTATTTTCTTACTCATGAATCTCACAATAAAACAAATGTTTTGCTGTCTTGAAATCTGATGCGGTGTGTGTGTGTGAGAGAGGGAGAGTGGGCGACGGTTTTGGGGGCTTGAAACAGCAAGCAACAGACAAATTAGCGGCTATGCGTGTCTGCCCTACATGAAAAAAAACAAAATTGAACAATGATGCAAAACTGACTTAACTAGTCTACGGGGCAGTATAAACCTAGGACATGCACGCAGAACACGCTGCACCTTCGTGCCATTTTAGCGAACCTTATGAGAGGAAGGGTAGAACGGCCAAGTTCGGGAGGCTTGAAAGACAGACAGGCGAATTGGCTGATGAGAGATAGGCCTAAAAAGAGGAAAAAGAAAATTCCTTACTTGCCTGGAATAAAGTTGTAGAAAAGGCCGCTCCAGTACGGAACCTCCCCGCCGTGACTGAGTCGGTTCGTGAAAACGGGTGGTGGTGAATTGTGAAGGTCTTCACATGATAGTTGACACCCCCCACACACACACACACACACACACAGGAGAGAGGTCAAGGGAGCAAAAGACCGGTGAATGAACCAATGGAGGCAAGAATCAGCGGGGAAAAAGAAAAGTGAGGATGGGGGACGAAGGAACGCTCTGGCCATAACTGCGCCCTGAAGGCCCAAGTCATGGACGTACCCCGGAGTTATTTGGACTGGCGAGTCACCAGTGTTTCTGAATTCTAATGTTTTAAGTTACTGCGGGGCAGTACAAACCCATGACATGCAGGAGAGCGTCGTCCATGTCAAGAACTTCTTTCAGCTTTAAAAAAAAACAAAAAAACTCTGCAAAACGCTTGGTCCTACAGCAGCAGCAGATTTCATAATGAACTTTTATTTTTTGGCTTAATGGTGAACGCCGCGCAAGCAACAAAGACTAAATTGCGCGGACTGAGAACACGAAGCAACACAAAATAAAACGGACTAGAGGGTGGGTGGGTGTTTCGGAGTTCAGCGTCCTTTTCCACCTCGCACACTAAAACTAGACACAAATACACAGAAAAATGGAGTGAAAGCGGAGATACCAGCGCGCGCTCATCCGCCAAGCTCATTCTCTGCAAGCCCCACGCCGCTACTGGGCAGCTACTGACTCGTACTTGCCAACTGATAGTTTGGGTGGGTGTTTGGGGGTTTTAACGTCCTTTTCCACCACATAGACTGATAGTTTGGAATTGTAGAAAGCTGACTTAGCCTGTAAGACTACACCTGTCATTGACTCACTTCTTGCATGGTGGCCGGCACTGAAAATCTGCTTTGTGGAGATGTCTTGAAGCCGACCGGCCGCGCGGCAGTGCGAAGCCCAGCAGGTAAGACGAATGGCAGTCAAGTGGCCACTTGTGGGGTCAGTAACGCCGCGTGAGCAACAAAGGCTATTCCGCGGCTAACTTGACGTGCGCTGACCACCAGAAAAAGAGGCACTACACGCGAACACGCAGAAAAAAATGCAGCCAACACCCTCTGCGCACAAAGCTACGACTTCTGTGTCACGAGTTTTGTGTCCAAACGATGGTCACGTGACACGAAAGCTTGTTTTGTGTTGTGCGTGCTGTCGTAGGTAGGTCGACATTTTCCTGCTTCTTGTAGTTTTCAGAGTATCTCGCCGACTCCCACAGCGTACGGAATATATAGCCCGATTATAGTGAGTAGCCGCGCTTTGTAAGCCCGAAAATTAGAACACTCACAATGCACTGTTACGCCACTACCGCGCTGCCCCGACATGCGGGAGTGCAGCCTGTACAGGGAGAAAGTGGCTTATAACTCACTCAGTCCTAGAAGACCAGAGCTCCAACAGGAGGTTTGGGTGCCAGATAAATCCTCATTATTATTAGTCCAGTTACCTAACGTGCTTACTCGAACGGTAGAGCGTTGGACTTCTAATGCTCGGGTCGTGAGTTCGTATTCCGGCTGGGGCCAAATATTTGTGCTGGCTTTTTCACCGTTGCCCCGTCTTTGGTATCACCCGTATATGGTGGAAAAGGACGTTAAACCCCCAAACACCCACCCCACCCACCCTAACGTGCGTACACTTTAGGCGTCCGTGTTTCGCATGTCTAGTGTCACCGATAGCCTGCGCTTTGCTCGTGCATCCCGTGTTTTTCGTGCCGCTTGCATCTCTGACATCTGGAAGTTTCTGTTGGGTTTGCAGTTTCACCGCAGTGCACGCATTGCTGGTCGGGTTTAGCGGCTCGTTTTCGCTGGCACATGTTCCACGGCGGATGACCTCGCCAAGCGAAGCACGAGCAACACGGTCGTCGTAAGCATTGACGGACCGTTCAGAGGCAGGGGTGATTGTTGGAGGGCATACGAGAAAAAAATTAAGGAAGATCTAAATCATCTAAAATCCCCCCCTCCCAAACAACAACAAAAACAACAACAACAACAAAACAGAAAACGTGATTTTGTTTGTTGTGTGTGCGAATACTGAGGAACAAAGCCAGTTTTCACTGCTTTCGGGTTTAGTACAGGCGGGCAGACTCTTCACTGTTGGAAACGGATCTGGTAATTATGTTAACTTTCCTAAACAGCTCACACATACTTGCCGTGACGGAAAAAGGGATGTGTATTGATTCAGATTCGTAACAAGTAGCCTGTGCACTGACGACTTACCTTGCGCGCAAAGTAAATGGGGCATTTCTTTAGCACAAACAGTTGTCCAGTACTTGTACACTTCATACAAACGTGTACAAGAATATTACTTCATCACACTCTGTTCCACTCGTGGTCCTCACACAGTAGATCTTTCACAACCACCAACACCCCCTCACACACACACACACACACACACACACACACACGAACGCACGCACGCACGCACACCGCCGCTCTTTGCAGCTGTCATCTCACGTGTCAGTCACTGGCAGACTTGTGTCGTCCCCCACTGGCAGTCTGTCCGCCTGGGATACTCTATATTTTGAACTCAGTACCCCTGGACTGTCGTTTCTCAAGGACACCACCCATTGATCAGCAATAAATTGGAACAGACCAGTCATATTGCTGCTGTAATGTTTTGTTTTTGTTTTGTTTTTTTGCTGCCCCAACTCTTTGCCAGCTCCAGTGGTGTTCCTCCCAGGTCATGGGTGGAACCCACGGAGGACTCGGAAGCTGGGGCAATATTTATTATGCATGATGATGGAGATGAGGATGATAGTAAGATGATGCTATAGAGGTCCATGTGGTTTGGGACTGCGGGACAGGGCCGCATTCCACGCTTCCTGTCATAAATATCCCGGCATTAACCAGGCCCGGGAACTACGGCACCTGCGGTGCCGGCCGTGTAATCATCCACATCATAAGACGTGTCATACAAAGGGAAGCACCCCCAAAGTCGCACCCGTGAAGTGGGTGAAGCTCGCTCGGCTGTGTGGCAACAGCCTCCCCATTGGGCCCATAGCACACCCGCTCTGGGTAGGAGCCGACCTAGGTAGGAAAAATCCCGCTTGCCTCGGCTGGGATTCGAACCCGGGTCTCCCGGTCCATGGTCCGAAGTGCTAACCACTACACTACGGGGGCCGGTGCTGTAATGTTTCTACTTGTTTTACTGGTTTTCGTTCCGCAAGGGATCTGCTCGGCTCTGGAGTGACTACGATTAGGTTAGGTTTAGGTTCTCGTTCAGAAAGAAGCATTCTCACCGTCCCCCGTGTGAAGCGTACATTTGGCGCACAAATATCTGGCCCCAGCCGGGATTCGAACTCACGACCCGAGCATTGAAAGTCCAACGCTCTACCATTCGGATATTCCGGCTTTCCTAAGGGTGTTGGAAATGTCGAAATCAAATAAATGAGAATTTCCCCAAAGCTGTGGTTTTCACATATCAAAAACACGCTCGGAAACTGAAACCAGTTTCTGCTGTACAGTCTCTCTGAGCTTCCAACAGTACTTGTCGTTTTAATTTTTGTCAGTTTTCAATCGTCTAAATTGAAACATAAGAGGGACACTTACATAACTTTGCTGAAATGGTACGATATTGACCACTTTAAATAGCGTGGGTATTGAACCGTTTCTCGTACCTGTTCCACGCCTGGTTCATGTGGAAACATCGATGTTTCGTCAAAACTACCAGAAACTCCACTTACGTAAATGTATCAGTTACGATATTAAGCACTTCAACTCTCGTGGTTATTTTTTTAACTGTTTCCTTACCGGGCCCACGCCTGTTTTGTGCGAAAACATTAATGCTTCGTCAAAACTGAAACGCAAGAAATGGCATTTACGTAAATGTGTTGAAAAGTAACAACGTTAACCACTTCAACCGTCTTGGGTATCGACCCGTTTCTCTAATCCGGACCGCGCCTGCTTCGCGTGGAAAGATTGATAATTCACAGTCACGTGACTTTAAAAAAATCACCTGAAATAATCGTACTTTAATGTACTTTTGTAGTGGGTGTTGATGTCAGTTCGTAGAGAACATTTCTTCAGAACCGCAGGTTCGGGTTGACCAGTGACGTATGCACACTGCAATGTGTACAATTTCGAAACTGCGCAACTGAAGTGAGGCAGTGCTACAAAAGACACAAACAAATTCCCTGATCATGAGCTAGTTTGAATGGACGACTCCGCTCTTGTCAATCAAAAGGATCGAGCCCCCAGAATTCAACCAATTGCTTCCCGCATCATTGCATAATGAGCACAGCACAGGCACGGTCTGGTAAACTTTCTTGCCAGACACTACGAAGAGGGAAGCACGTGTAATTTGACATGGTTCGGTGAAACTTGGAAAGAATACAAGTCCATTCACTTCATTTGAGGAAAAAGACCATAACGTCAGTCTCTTTCACCTTGAAATCATCCCTTCTCCCATACAATGACGTCATGGACGTATCCCATACAATGACGTCATGGACGTACTGTGTTTTCCCAATACATGGCAGAGTAAAGGGACGGGACTTTGACCTCGAGGCTCGCTGAGTGGAGTCGTCTGTTTTGTTGTTGTCTGGTTGTTGTTTGGTTGGCTGGTTGTTGTTGTCGTTATTGTTGTTGCTTATGTTTGCTTTTTGTGCTTGTGAAATCTAACGACCCCGTGACTGCAATTTTCTAGCATCTTTTATCTTAAATCACCAGAACTAACGGCAACAAAGACAGACAGGACCACAGCAACTACATGCTCAACAACGACCTGAAACGGCTTTCATTTCTAAACTGACGGTCTCGGACGGATATCCTTCCCCGATCACTCATGGGTTACCCGAACTAAGTCTGTTCACACTTTGCACGATTAGGGTTCGAGTGGGAGTCTTCCTGTCGCGATTCTTCACGAAATATGAAGCTTTGTGAGTGTTTATTCTAATATTTGTAGTACATGTACACCGATTAAAGTGTCCTTCCACCAACAGCTACATTTTATAACTGCATGCATGATTCAAACGATTCAAGAAGCTTCTGTTCAATCGGAGATCTATCTAGACAACGAATCCGCTGCCATTCTCTGCGACGATAGCAGACGACTGATCGAGCGACTCCGTCGATTTTGTTCAGTTTTATGTCACAGGTTTGGGGTTTCCTAGCGTTGAAACTGCTTTTGATTTGAGAGCGCAGTGTTTGTTAGGTCAAGTCTGCTGCCGTCTCGAACTTGAGCATCGGTTTTGCGTCCGGCTTGCCACGGTCAGCCGAACCAGTAAACAGCATACATGTCGGTGAGACGCCAGCTTCGACTGAACTTTTTGAGAACGGGTCTTGATTGGTCTTGATTGGTGTTGGTTAAAACTGTCCGAAATTTGAGTAAGGAGTGCTTGCTAGGTACAGGCTACTGTTGTTTTGTACTTGAACAACGAGTTTATGAAGTCGGAAAAACCGATATGCCTAGTCAAAATGTTTGACAAATTATATAGGGAGCGAGTTCTTCCCGAAGAGTAGTAATACATGTACTTGCTCATCAATG
This sequence comes from Batillaria attramentaria, assembly GCA_018292915.2. Lineage (NCBI taxonomy): Eukaryota > Metazoa > Mollusca > Gastropoda > Batillariidae > Batillaria > Batillaria attramentaria. The sequence continues at coordinate 100,614 of JACVVK020000471.1, read as the reverse complement.
ACGATGGTTTTCCGCCAAAAAGGCTGTATCTCTCTCCTTTGATTTTTGAAAGAAAGAACCTTCTAGCAGGGAACCATGCCTGATTGTCATGTGATGTCGTGCTCTGTGTCACGTGATTTATCCAGTACTAGTACAATACGGACACTTATTCCACAGGAGAGATCAAAGAAAAAGAGGCCGCTATGGATGATAATTTTTATTATTATTGTGTGGTCACCTCTGTACCTAAGTGCTTTTACGCCCAATCCCTTTGTCACGTTGGATGGTCTGCCGTTGGCAGGTAATGTAGAATTCATGCGTGCAGAGAGAGAGAGAGGTGGGTGAGTGTTTGGTTGTTTTAAGTCCTTTTCCACTACGTATGCTTGATATCAAAGACGGGGCAACGAGAAATATGCCAGCACAAATATTTTGCCCCAGCCGGGATTCGAACTCACGATCCGAGCATTGAAAGTCCAACGCTCTACCATTCGACCACCCCGGCTCCCCTCAGAGAGAGAGAGAGAGAGAGGGGGGGGGGAGAGAGAGAGATGCACAACGAGAGACAGACAGACAAAGATAGATACAGAGAAACAAAGACAGACAAACACTGAGACGAGAGATATCCAATCGATAGGAAAGGACGTGGAACTAAATCATTTGCATCTACCTGACTGACAGCTGTCAGATTTCAGCGCCGTTCTGACGTCAAAATCGTTACAATCAGAGAGTTCACGACAGGTCCCCATTGATCTCTCAACACCAACCTCATTCAGAACACTTTGGTAGCAGCAACTGGCCAGATTAAAATATAACCAGATTAGTTCACGTCACAGTTCCCTAGTCTTTTCTTTCGCGCCAGCGGAAAACACCCTGTCACACAATTAGATTCTATCAGATCAGATCATTACAAGTATGGATTTCTGCTCTTTTTTTTCATCTGCAATCAGTTTTTTCCGGGGCACCAGTGAAAAACAATACGATGTTTGCGATAGCAATGAAAGGTTAATGATAACAACTGAATTTTGGACAGGAGCTGCCCTAGCAGAAAAGTCGATACGGTGGTGATTACCCGACTTCATTTGTGAAGAGTGTTAGGGCTTCGTAAGTTGTCTCCCCCCCCCCTTCTTCCCCCCCCCCCCCATCTTCCCTTTACCTGTCAACTGTCATCTAATGCCTTTGATCTGGCCTAGTGGTTAAGGCATTCGGTCTGCGGATCCTGAAGAAAAGAGTTCCAATCCCCTGGTGGGCAGGGTTTTGAAAGAGGGTTTTTCCTCACCAAATCGAGTCAAATCCACATGCAGACTCTGTTACCCATGAGAAGGGACTAAAAAGGCAGTAGGCCGGGGTGGGGGTGGCGCTCTGCCCCCCCCCCTCCTCCTCCCTACCCCCTCTCACACACACCCAAACACCCCTCCGAGCAACTCGAATTTGGATAATATAGATATATCACAGACCACTAGGAATACCACTTATACATGCACCAATGACGTAAAAAGTAAATAGGACAATGTGTGTTTCCTTCCATCTATGGTGGTACTTATAATGTGCTTTTGAACGCAAGGTATATGCCCCTCCCCCCACCCCCACTCCCACCCCCCCCCCCCCCCCAACAAAATAAATCAATCAATAAATAAAAACTGCTGTACACAAACAATGACGCAAGTCTCTGTATGGATGCTGGCCATTGTTCCAGGTACGTTTATATCATCCTGTTAAACATGTTATGTAGAAGGGACACACACACACACACACACACACACACACACACACACACACACACACACACACACACACACACACACACACACACACACACACACACACACACACACACACACACACACACACACACACACACACACACACACACACACACACACACACTAAAAGTGACTGTAAAACGAAAATACGTGTCCAACTCCTTGTTTAGTCAAGTTATTGTCCATGGAGACAATCTCTCTCTCTCTCTCTCTCTCTCTCTCTGAATCCTGTAAGAAAAACCTGAAAAGAAGGGGCAAAAAAAGCAAATAATACGCCACCAGTTTCCCTTAGAGCCAGCAAATATTAAATAAAACATCAAAGATGGCGTAGTAAGATATAAGATAGAAGTGCACAAAACGAAAATTGAATGGCCTTCAGAAGCAATGAAATTAACGACTGGTAATATAAAAAAAACAAACAGACAATTTCCGTTTGAAGGAGCGTGAATACCTTGATAAGCGTACATTAAATACGTGCAGGGAATAGACAGACGTTTCTTCAAATATATGTGACAGGCACCTTCCTGTCTGCCGCTAGCTAATCGATTCTATTTCAATGAACGATGTTGTTCAAAGTCTACAAGCTGATAAGCTGATGTGATGAAGCATTGTGAAAAATGAATGCGCCGTCTAGCATTTCCTCTTGCTCTGATCAAAGTCTTGTGCACTGACGCTTGTAAAATTCATCTGGGTCACTGTTGGTTTCCAGTCAAGTCATTCGGTGTGTGTGTGTGTGTGTGTGTGTGTGTGTGTGTGTGTGTGTGTGTGTGTGTGTGTGTGTGTGTGTGTGTGTGTGTGTGTGTGTGTGTGTGTGTGTGTGTGTGTGTGAGAGAGAGATTCTCCGATCGAAGCGAACGCTCCCCCCCCCCGCCCCCCCCCCTCTCTCTCTCTCTCTCGACTTTTTATCTCTTTTTATAAATAAAAAACAAATTGTCATTGTCATTGACTTTTTATCTCCTCGCATGTGCTGAACTAGTCTGGAAGAGGAATATTCTCACTCTGCCCATACTTTGACCTTGTTGAATAGGTAGGAACGTCTGTGTATCTGGTGCAGCGACAGAGAGAGAGAGAGGGTGGGTGGGTGTTTGGGAGTTTAACGTCCTTTTCCACCACGTACGGGTGATATCAAAAACGGGGCAACGATGAAAAAGCCAGCACAAGTATTTGACCCCAGCCGGGATGCGAACTCACGACCCGAGCATTTGAAGTCCAACGCTCTACTATTCGGCCACCCCGGCTCCCCTGTTGAATAGGTAGGAACGTCTGTGTATCTGGTGCAGCGAGAGAGAGAGAGAGAGAGAGAGCCCATTAGAGAAATGAATTGATAGACCATGGTGTGACCTGGTACTAACTGCCATCAGATACCTTCGTGTTTTACTGCCCTAACCGCGGCAGTGTAGCCATTTCATGATCGGTTGTCACTCATAATCTGATGAATTCTTAATGCTAGCTTGGGTGTGTCCTAGATCTGACATTGCTCTTTGTCTTGGTTCAGTTGTCGTCGTTGTTACTGTGGTTGCAAAAGCGGCGAAACCGGTGGTAGAGCGGGAAGCGTTTTGAATTTTTGTGTGTGTTGTGAGGGGGGGGGGACCAGGGCATCTTTTGCCTACAACCCCTCCCCCTCCGCCTCCTCCTCCTCCCCCCCCCCCCCGCCTCTTCCCCCCCCCCCCCCAATATCCTGTGGAGGAAAAAAAGAAGAGGAATGAGAAACTAGAGCTTGCATGTAACAGCTCAACTCACGCTTCGACCAGCAGTTGTTGGTTTTTATATCAAAGAGCACTTGTACGTCATTCACGTCTGCACACCCCACCCCCGGTTTGTGTTTGTTTGTTTGTTTGTTTTTAATAATAATAATAATAAGTGTATTGTGTGGCCGCTTTACCCAATTTCTTGATTTGGCTCCAAGCGCCGCGAACTAAACCCAACACGCACGCTCAGGTGAATCACACGCATTCTCTCACACACCGGACACGAACACATTACACTCACGTGGTGCGAAGGGGCAGCTCAGCTGTTTAAGTTTCGGAATTTAGAATCGCATTTATTTGCAAATTTTGTGGGCTGAACATTTCCAGAGCAGAGGGGGAGGAAGCCGGAGTACCCGGAGAGAACCCCCGACGGTCGGCCCGAATGAACGGTGTCACGTAGAGAAGGAAAAATTCTTTGCCCCGAGTGGGACTCGAACCTGACCTCTCGCATTGGTGGCGAAGTCTCCTAGCCACGCACTAGATCACCGACCGGTCCCTTTTCTACGTCACCCTCGTTAATTACTTGGTCCGACCTGCTGCATTCTTCAAAATAGTGCCCCGCTTCCACCCCCCCCCCCCCCCCCCCCCCCCCCCCCACCCACGCCTCTGGAAATTCCATCTGCCGCCGCCACAAAGTTTGGGAGAGAAAAACAAGCTAGCTAGACAACGGTGGCTGTTGTCAACCTTCCTACTTATTGGAAGTGTAACGCACCTGTCGTTTGCCGTCCTACCTGCCCCCCCCCCTCCCCCCTCCGTGTCTCTCTCATCTCATCTTGATTAATTTTTTTATCCTTGAGAAATGAAGTGTCATTGTCATTTTCATTTTCATTGTCATATCTCTCTCGCTCTCTCTCTCTCTCTCTGTCTCTCTCTGCACTTTTGCTGCACTGTTGTAACGCCCCTACACCCCCCACCCCACCCATTGCAAATGGGCATACAGCCTAATGCAATAAGCATGTTGAAGTGGAAGTCTCTCTCTCGCAACACACACACACACACACACACACACACACACACACACACACACACACACACACACACACACACACACACACACACACACACACACAAATCGGCGATGAACCTAATCGATACCCTGGAACGGAATAACGCAAGCATATCAATCAAAACTGTTTTCTAGCATGACATGTCTACTATGCACTGCCCAGTCAGCACAACTTGCCACGGGCTGTCACGTGTCACTCTCCTCACGACTTCTGTTTGATCGTGGTTACGTTGCCGCTTCTGTCAACAGCCCGACGTGTCCAAATCCATTGTGTGTGGCCCGTGAAAATATATTTTTTTATATATACCACGCAGCTTTTACCGAAAGCATTGTGCACAAACGAGCGGTAGTAATACAATTTTCATAATCATAAACATAAACATGGTTATGGTTTAAGACAGCTGCTTTGCAATCACTCACACACGCAAGCTGCAGCTTACTCACTATTACTACAGTCACTCGCTTATACATACTAACACAGTCACATTAAACCTTGTTCACTAAAATTGACGAATACAATATAAACTGTTAGATCTGTCACACACACACACACACACACACACACACACACACACACACACACACACACACACACATCAACACAAATACAAAGTTTTTGTATATGTTTTTTTTTTTTCGGTTTTGTCACACTCACGCGCACACACACACACACACACACACACACACACACACACACACACACACACACACACACACACACAGATCAACACAAATACAAAGTTTTTGGTGTTTTTTCCGGATTTGTCACACACACACACACACACACACACACACACACACACACACACACACACACACACACACAGAGAACAATGGTTCCACCATCCACTTTGTAAAACGGATGTCAGAAGCAGGCAGGCGTGCGTAAGAGTTGACGTGATAGAGAGTTACACCCGAGCAATCCAATAATTTACCTGTCCCAACCCAGCTAGCACAAGGCAGGCGCCACACTCATGACGCGACTAGCCTTGGGTAGGACATCCCAACTTCACAGTTGTCTAAAGAATCGGGACAGTTATACCTCCGTGAACCACAGACGTATGTTATACGATCGATTTTTACATGAGGTGCTATATCAGAAACGCTGGGTTTTCATTGGCTGTCGGTAGGGGCGGCTCCTGTGTGATAATGACATTGCATTCATAAGGAAGTTGCCACTCTGCGTGGATGACAGAACTGGCTGCACTGAGGTTCGAGAAGAATGACTGGGGGGTGCATGGCAGAAGACCAGTCAAGTGTAGCGAAGTGTGAAAGAGATGTTGAGAAAGCGTAACAACGACAGAGAATACATGAAATAGTTTTCTTATGTGCTTTAGATACCACGGAAAAAACAAAAATAATGCAACCACAAAATGTTTCGTGCGTATGCCTTCCCGGAATTTTCTGCCAAGATTGAGAGCGGAAAACCCAGTTTGCTGAAATGGTTAACAGGCACACGCAGAAAAGGTAAGAGATGCTGATGATGCTGATGAGGATGAGAGGAGGCCGGATAAGGAGGATATGAGGCATATACGATTTGCTTCCTATCTTGCAGGCGGTCCTGTCTCTGTGTGTGTGTGTGTGTGTGTGTGTGTGTGTGTGTGTGTGTGTGTGTGTGTGTGTGTGAGAGAGAGAGAGAGAGAGAGAGAGAGAGAGAGAGAGAATTTACAGTATTCGAAATTATTTGGAATCTGTGTAACATTTGTTGTTTGTGTGGGAATGAAGAAACTTTCGCATTTTGTTGACTGTTTGTTCTTGTTGTTATCGGTAAGTATTTCATTTCTTGTAATGCTAACAAAATTTTCCAAATGTCTGGTGATTTCAAGCACGAAAAGGATGACCGAGAACGTCACATATTGCAACATTTCACTTTGTTGGGCCACAGATGACTCAGTCATTTATCAGTGATTGCATCCTACACCTGAGAGGCTGTTCACAAAATTTGCACTTTACAGTCTTATCTACCAAGCGCATTGTATTAAGTATATGAACCAGTAGAAGTGTGCAGTCGGTAGATATATAGTAGGTAACAGCTTGAAGTGGTTTTCAATGGCGCCCTTCATTTTACGGCTATTGCCTTTGTTAGTGTTGACATGTCGAGGACATCCGTGTAGAGTACGAGGTGACAAGTCGAATAATTTAGAGTATACAGTGAGAGAAGTAGACTACCACTACAGCAGTTGCAGTGGTAGTTCGTATACCACACCTCTATAGACAAGAGTTTGTAGCATACTATTGGGAAAACACGGTTGGAAACCTTCTGTTCCGTGGCGCGTCCAAGTTCGTGCAGCATGGCGCAACAAAGCAAAACTGAAACGAAGAAGAACCTGAAAAGGACTGCATCTTACTGTTGAAAACTTGTTTTACGCGCGGGTAGATGAGTGCTTCAAGCGTTGATTTACGATCTTGCGGTGAACATTTGTGCCAGCCGCCAGCAGTAAGCAGTATAATTCACTTCCGTTGTCTCGGATTTCCCACACCTATAATTTCAGTCTTTGCGGACCTGTTGGGCGACACAGAAAACGTACCGCAGCGACTTCGTTCGGGATCTCTAGTGGTTTCAGCGTCTCGTAACTACATGCCGTAATTTGAAAGGGCTGACGATCTCAACATACGGGACATTTTCAGTGAAAACTGACGCGAGCTGGAAAAATCGAGTAAAGGAAAGTATCGAAATCACCTAATACACGCCCCCCAAGAGCCTCAAGTGACAATGACGTCAAAAAGAAATGAATCGAACTTTTCAAGTGTACAAGTAATGTCGATGTTGGCTTGTTTCATTCTCTCAGCCACTGGACACATATATGTAACAATCACCGAATTAGAATTGCATTTTTTTTCTCTGAATATGTCCAAAATACAGAGGGGAAGGAAGCCGGAGTACCCGGAGAGAACCCCCCGACGATCGGCCCGAATGAACGGTGCCACACACGAGAAAGAAAAAATTCTTCGCCCCGAGTGGGACTCGAACCTGACCTCTCGCACTGGTGACAAAGTCTTCACCACTTAACCTGTCGCCCCGTTTTGCCCCGTACGTCCGAAAAAAGAAGTTTTCGACGCGGTGTTGTTTTGTTTTGTTTCGGGGGGGGGGGGGGGGTAATTAATCTGCTATGTATATTAGACAAGAATCAAGTAGCGTGGTCATAATAACGATGACATTCTTTTTTTTCCAGAGTGAGTCATTGGTATCCTCATAGCGGCGTGACACAGCAAGTTTCATTGAACGAATTCTCATCAAGGTCACTGTAAGGTCACCAAAAACAAACTCTCCATGGCAACCACCATTTACACAGATCACGTGACGGAAGACGACGACCATTTTCATCATCAAGATCAGCAAAACGACACAGACAACGACCACGACCACACGTTGGAGAAGAAATTCGCCAGCTTACCGCCATCTGCAGAAATCACCATCTACGTTATTGTGCTAACAGCCATTATTGTCACCAACACTCTGACTATCGTTGCCGTGGCAACCCGAAGTAAGTTACGGACTATCCCGAACATGTACGTGTCGTCGCTAGCAGTGGCCGACCTCCTAATCGGCGTATCGCTGATTGGTCAGATCTTCACGGCTGTTCCGGAAACTGCCGAATTTCTGTCGAGGAGTGAATGGGCGTGCTTGGTTCGCACTTCCATCATCTACATCTTGGTGGCGCTGTCGACGTTAAGCATGCTGCTCATTGCCTTTGACAGGTGCGTGCTAAGGTTATTTAGTTAGTTAGTTAGTTAGTTAGTTAGTTAGTTAGTTAGTTAGTTAGTTAGTTGCCTAAATGCACACGTAAACAACGTTTGTTACACGCAGTATGAACGAGAAAAACTCCGGAACTCCTGGAAGCTTTTGCTGCGCCCTGCAAATGATCAGTCCACGGTCGTCGTCATCATCATTATCAACTTCGAAGGATAAAGAAAGCACAGTTAGACACTGCGAAAAGCCTTGTTCCTCCATTCATGGTGGAGGAGGGAAGGGAGGGGGTGGGGGGAGTGGGGTGGTAGTAATGCTACAGATCGAAACGTAAAAGAACGCGAACACAGACACACGTAAAGACATATAGCCCAGGAAAAATACGGAACAATTATCCAGGAAGCATCATTCTGATTGGGGTAAAATTTCAGTATGTCAATGCGTGTCTTGTCTAACAGTAACAGTATTTAGAACGGAGTTCTGCGCATTGTTGTACCCGCAAACATGCATACTTTGCGCATACCCTAAAAAGCCCATTTATAGAACTCATAATAGTGAAACTAGCAAGATAAACGATCGTTCCTAACGGTGACGCGGACGGAGAAAAAATTCACGGAGACCACCACAGCATAACGATCCTGTGCTCTACTGATTTCTGTAATAAAAAGTTAGGATCAAGTTCGTTCTACGTTCCCCTATATAAAAAGCCTAATTATCCTACCCTGAAAGGTGAACACCCTTCCCCCACCCCCACCCCCACCCCCCCCACTCACCCCTACCCCCGCCCCCGCCCCCGCCAAACTCCCACCCCGCCCCTGTACCACCTGGACACGGAATCTGTGGCTCAGTTTGAGAATCAGGTGGCTGATAAAAAGAAAAAACTTGCCAACAGAGTCAGTTACCTGTCTGTGAACAAGTAGACGCTGAACTCCCTTCGCCTTCATTCACGTTCATGTGTCGTTTGATCCATTGTTACGACGACAAACATGAACTTTAAATAAAACTATCCAGTTCTTCGTATCTGGAGAATTCCAGAATGTTCCAAACTGTACACAGATCCCGCGTCATTCGCTCCGCTCTTTTGTGATGAAAACCACATAAGCTTATTTCGTCTTTAATCAGGCCGTCCTTTTCAGTTTTCTCTTTAGACGCAAGCTGTAATACAACTTCTGTAGTTCACAGCTCAATGCCCCTAACTCAACTGGTTCCACGCATCACTGGATATTCTAGATCTAAGGAATAGGCCAGTCACCTTATTTCGTCTTTAATCAGGCCGTCCTTTTCAGTTTTCTCTTTAGACGCAAGCTGTAATAGAACTTCTGTAGTTCACAGCACAATGCCCCTAACTCAACTGGTTCCACGCATCACTGTATATTCTAGATCTAAGGAATAGGCCAGTCACCTTATTTCGTCTTTAATCAGGCCGTCCTTTTCAGTTTTCTCTTTAGACGCAAGCTGTAATAGAACTTCTGTAGTTCACAGCACAATGCCCCTAACTCAACTGGTTCCACGCATCACTGGATATTCTAGATCTAAGGAATAGGCCAGTCACCTTTCTGCACGCGTGACGGGTTGAGTCAGAGTTCACTTTCCTTTGATTCATCTTTTCACGCCATCTAAAGCGGTCGAACAGTTGCTGTAAAATCCACTCGGTTGCTCCAAAGACAAATTATACAATTAACAAGATGGCCACCAGCCCAATATGTTGTTTCCATTCAATGACCTGCTGCAGTCACAGTCGTAGTCGTTGTGTCATGTATGCAGCCCGCGCGCACACGCCGGAACGCAAGCTCTCTGACATCAAGCATGCTGACATAAAGAAAGTACTGAAAACCCTTATCGTGCCTCTATGCACTTGCAAAAACCCAAACACATGAGGTCGTGTGAGCTCGCCTAGCTGGTTGACGTCACAACTTGTTGGCGTATGCGAGGTTCTACATGGGTGAATGAATTCTTGTAATAAAGTCGTTCCCCTTTGACAGAGTTACTTCCCGCAGACCTGACTGACAGACGATTGCTTACTGGTATCGGAGAAGAGACCCTCTCTCTCTCTCTCTCGCCTTAGACGCGCGCTTGCGCGCGCACGCACGCACCCCCCCTCCCCCTACACACACACACACACACACACACACACATTATGCAAAGACCTTGGAATCAGAAAGACGCGTCACTCCTGCCCTCGTAAGATTAGACTCCAGAGTGCAGTCCCTTTTCGGCGGGGCGTGAAAATGTGACTGCTTACACCCAGCGCCATTTTTAAAAATGGCGAATTTTTTTTTTAGAAAAGCAGAGACTTGTGTGTCATATGATTCGATTTGAAACGAAGTCTTGAATATCCGACCACTTTTCGTTTGGGCAAAATCTTTGCCAGCGGACAATTATTGTTGCGCTTTGATGGCACTGTTTACGTGGTAGACTGATCCAACAGGATGTGAGTAAACGGCAAGGGGGTTGCACTCTGACAGGCAAGGGTGTTGCACTCTACAGGCAAGTATTATTGCACGGTGCAGACGATCACGTACCTGCCTTGTGGTGGAATAAGAGACGATTACAAAAGCATACACACCCGTGCTCTAGGACTGAATGTAATAATAGATCTGTCCATTCAGACAGAGACAGGTTATGTATGTCTCTGATTCAGAAACACGCCTACTTTCACTCTGAAGACAGCCTGCTAATCACTTGCGCCACTGAGGATCCCTCTGGGTTCAAAGCTGGTCAAGGATGACATAGTGCGCGACCTTGTGTTTGAGAGCACCGAGACAATTTAGGCCCGTCACGGTAGCGCAGTGAGCGCCATTTCCCCACTGTGCACAGAGGTACTTTCCACTGAAAGACTCTGTGCTCCAGAGAGTGTCGTAAGAGAGACATATAGCGGGACAACGCGAAGAGTTGTCTGCCCGCATTAGCGCGCATCCTAGATCTGGCCCCTATAGTGACAGCATGGCGGAAAGTGGAAAGCGATCACAAAAGCATGCAATTGTGTTCTGCGCCGAATTGTTCAAATAACAGACAAATATAAACGGGGAAATACTTCTTTTGGTATTCCTGTTGAAAAACAAACATTTTTTTTTTCGCTTTCTTGTCCAAAAAAAGAAGAAAAAAAAAAAAAGACCTCAAGTGGTACGTGTGCATGCAGTGTAAACTAACAGTAAACACACGCGGCTGACGCAGATACAGCGTAATTTTTTTCCCTGACAACTTTACAAATCACGGTGACTTAAATTGTGCTAGCGTCTACCTGCATCTAAATTCAGAACACACACACACACACACACACACACACACACACAGAGAACAAAATCATCCGGCTGAACTTCGTTCTAACCATTGTAAAACCATATCACAACATAGAATCTGCTGGATCGTCGGTCGCAGATATGATTAATGCTGAGTTAGCAGGAAGTATTCAGCGGATGCGTCCATCTTTGGATCTCTCGCACATTCGATCTTTCTGTGTTCCGTACTAGTTTTACTTGAACACATCGAACGAAATGCACTGCGTAGCCTACGTACAGCAGTGAAAGCCAAACTAGATCTTTCTTTCGTCCTCCGGAACTTTGAGAGTACTTATGTTTTCCATAGGCCTAAAACACATGCGAAATATATGGGGGGAGACCACCTGGCAGTCGCTGACATCTTCGTTTTTGTTTATTTTCTTAAAATGTTTTACGGCGGCTAGTGTAGGGTTGGGTCAAACAACTGCGTAGATCTGCGGGATGCGCGCTAATGCGCGCAGACAACTCTTACGCGTTGTCCCTCAAAGGGAGGTAAGTGAACTATCTTTATGTTTCCAAGATCTTTGCATTATGCTTCTGAGTGTGAGTCAGTGGCAAAAACGAAACCCACTGAAATTCCCGCTTTCCACATGTCAAGTTGTAGAGACTCTTGCGAAAAGATACTGCATTTCGATGCAAAATAATTTCTAGACCATCCCAGAACATGCTGGTGCAGTAACGTCAGTAGATTACGTCACCTTGGAGAGATTTCGAGCCTTCCAGTAAGTTGAGGAATGTTCTAGATCTGACGTAAGCAGCCCCCCTGCACAGCGTTCTGGATTCTTCTTCTTTCATGAATTTGTTCTCCGCGCATATTCTGTTCATAAAGTATTGGAGTTGTAGTCTGTTGTATCCCGTATCATCTCTGCGAGTGCACGATGATGGCGACATAGCATAAGTAAAATACAACACCACGTCTCCAAACAGAGGAATTCCGAAAGAAAGTGGCGAGACACCCCCAAGAAAAAACAGCATCACGTCAATCAAACATGACGCACTTACTTTACGTCAGTGCGCGTGCGTCTCTTCTTCGATGTTTGTGAGGCGTGTGGCTTGCAGAGGAAATGTGCTGTGAGTACAAATTTTCGAGTCAACTGACGATAACGGCTGCAGTGAATTTTTCTAATTTTTTTGTATATTTTTTATGGCACCCCAGGCTCATTATCTATGTATAGTAGGAGCGATTTTGAGATCTAAAGTGTGTTCACCAGCACTTTCATCAGGTACGGCTTACGCCAAAAGTATAAAAGCGACAACCTCCAAAATTCACTTAGTTGAGAGTCCGTATTCATGCTATCTATGTCCAAAAAATGGAGTGGTTTAGGTAAATATTACGCCTTTAAACGCCAGAAAGCCACTTATTCTGAAAAGGGCGATAACTCGCAAATCATGTGTGCAATTGTACCTGGATCGGGCCTTCTATTCAACAATCTTGATTCATTTAGAAACCCCAAATTTGAAATCGATCGGTTCAGTATTTTCGGAGAAATAGGCATCTGAACTGGGTTCACATGCAATGTCAACTCAGGCTCGGTTTACATGAAAACTATAAGAGCGACCATTTTCTAGTAGTGAGTCAATTCAGAGTCCGTATTCAAGCTATCTACTGCCAAAAAATTGAGTGATTTAAATAAATATTACGCCTGTACACGAAAGACAACTAACTTGTCTCAAAAGGGCGATAACTCCCAAATCACTTAAGCAATCATCACACGCTTGAATCGTCTAATGTAACATTTTGATAAATTTGGATACCCCAAATTTGAAGCCATTCGGTTGAGTATTTTCGAAGAAACGGGCCTGGACACAATTCACACACGCACACACACACGCACACACATCCGCACAGACGGCACTCAGTGAGGAGAAGAAGCGCGTTCGGAACAGCATACATGCCAGCATCGATGACGCAGGTTTTCTTACGTCATTGTCAGAGTTACACTTGCATAATCGTCTCTGCGGGAGATCGGCAGTGACGTGCGTTTGTACCACAGATGCTTGCCTATGAACGTGGAAATTTTAGCCCGTCCTATTATGTTGTTTCCATTACTATGGAAACAACATAAAAAGACTGCAGATCTGCCAGCGCAGCGAGTCTAGAGTATTCAGTAGGAGACATTTCTAAATTAGAACAGATCGCAGAATAGTTGCTTCTTTGTTTCATAATAATATGGAAAGTACACGGATTCTATGATCGACAAATGAAAACAATTTTCCCTTTACAAAACCACGTGACCCTTGCAAAGCTTCAGTAACACATCCATTGTCAATGACCGTTTTGTGAGAATCCCAGTGGTCAAAATTTCCCAAACAAAAGCTAAATGTTTGTTTTTTGTGGTTGGTTGTTCGGGTTTTTTTGTGTTCGTTTTTTGTTTGTTGTTTTTTGTTTCTTTGTTGTTGTTTTTTTGTAGTTGTTGTTTTGTTTTTTGTTTTGTTTTGTTGTTGTTGTTGTTGTTTTTGTTTGTTTGTGTTTTTTTGTTGTTGTTGTTGTTTGTTTTTTTTGTTTTTTTTTTGTTGTTGTTGTTTTTTTTTTTTTTGGGGGGGGAGGGGGCGGGGGTAGATTTTCAATGCTCGAGTCGAGTTCGAATCCCGGCTGGGGCCAAATATTTGTGATGGCTTTTTCTCACTGCCCCGTCTTTGGTATCACCAGTATAATGCGGAAAAGGACGTTAAACCTCAAACACCCACTCACTTTTTTTTTCTTTAACAGACCAGCTGTAAAAACTTCTTGAACATCCCACGTAATTGGGTGTACATTGTGTATGGCCCCCACTTTGCTGAATGACAGCGAACAATCCTTCTTGTGCAATAAATCATGCTAAGTATTTTTGCATTGTATGCACGGGTCAAACACCTAGAGGCCTCTCCCTTATTGATTTATGTCTGGTGGTGCAATCCTGTTTATTACTTCCTTGTTCAAATGTGCTTTACGCCATTTATGCCCTGTGTTCCATTTTACAGAGCATCTGTGCGCCATGTTTGTCTCATTTTCATGGTTGGGGATTAATTGTCATGTTTTTGTTTTAATTTTTGGTTGTTCAAGGAAGGTATTTTTTGCATTTTGTTGTAACGAGGGGTGATCATGCTGAGCAGAACTGAAGAGCCAGTTAATATTTTAGTCCCCCCCCCCCCCCCGATAGAGTGATGCGCGCGCGCGCGCACACACACACACACACACACACACACACACACACACACACACACACACACACACACACACACACGAAATAGAAAATCGAGCATAATTGCTCGGGTCGTGAGTTCGAATCCCGACTTGGGTCAAATATTTGTACCGGCCTTTTTCTCGTCGCCCCTTCTCTGATACTCGGCAATATATAGTGGGGAAAAGGACGTTAAAAACTCTGAAACACCCACCCACCCACCCATCCGTTTAGTGCAGAGACTATTTTATTTGGGGTTTTGCATTCAACAAAATCGAGTGATAATTTCACTGAATGAACCACTCCACTCGGTAAGCTCAGAGGCCGAAGCCCCGACCACCCCTTTACTCTGCAAAACACAGTACATCCATGACGTCATTGTACAGGAAAAAGGGATGATTTCAAGATGAAAGAGTTTGACGTAATGGTCGTTTTTTCCTCAAATGACGTCATTGGACTCACTGCTTTCTTTCCGTTTTTTTTTTTTACTACTTTATTATCCCTTTCAGGAAATTCGGGCTGCTTCCCCAGGGGGAAGCGCGTCGCCGCGGTGCAGCGCCACCCAATACCTATCCTATATTTTTTTACAATTTTGCTGGGGGAGGAAAGCCGGATAACCCGGAGAGAAAGCCCCCGATGAGCAGCCCGGCAGCCAGGAAAAACCGGTATCACATATCACAAGCTCGACCTGGGCTCGAACCCACGCTTCATCGCCATGACATATTCATGATATTGGTGACGGCCGTTCAGTAGCGCAGCGACTAAATCCGACGCGCTACCTATTAGACCACCGCTCACCTCCCCCCCCCCCCCCCCCCGAGTCATATCAAACCACACGTGCTTACCTCGTTGTAGTGTCTGGCAAACTTTTTGCCACTGTTCAGTGCCAGACCATGCCATATGTTTTGCTCATTATGCCGCGATTGGCTGAATTCTGGGGGCTCGGCCCTTTCGATTGACAGGAATGTAGTCGTCCATTTGCCTTATTGAACGAACGCTGACTACGTTTCAGATTCCTATGCATCCAGTTTCCACTGCGCTACAACAACATCATGACAAAACAGCGTGCGGCCGCCATTATCGCCGCCTCCTGGGTCGTCGCTGTCGCTTATGGCACGGTGCCCATGTACACCAGTAACTACGACGTCCACATCGGCTGTGAACCGACCCATATTTTCCCTGCCTGGTACATGATCGGCGCCAACCCCCTGCTCTTCTTCGTCGTCAGTGTGGCCAGTTTCGTGTTGTACGTGTACATTATGAAGGCCGTGGTCAGGCAGAGAAGGCTGATCCAAGCGCAGGTTAGTAGTGGCCTGACGAGGCTACAGGTGAAGGTCGAGGGTGTAGTCCCGGATTCTTGTTAAAGTGCAGCAAAACACACACACACACACACACACACACACACACACACACACACACACACACACACACACACACGCGCGCGCGCGCGCGCGCGCACGCACGCACGCACGCACGCACGCACGCACGCACGCACGCACGCACGCACGCACACACTGCACACTTGCTACGCACCCACGCACACACAGAGTCTTCAGTTTACGCTGTTCTTCTGAACTGATGAACCGAACAGCGAAACTTTACACGACGCAACACACACACACACACACACACACACACACACACACACACACACACACACACACACATCACGTTCATTGTGACTTTCAGAAATACAACGTCAAAGAATTGATTTTACGAGCGTTCATATTGTTTGTCTTCTTTCAGTTTTAATATACTTGATTTGACCTCGACCTTGACCTTGACCTTGACCTCTGTTGCCAGGAGATCGCGGCAGGCGTGGCCAACAAAGTGGAAGTCAGACAACGCCGGAAAAACTATGGCGCGGCCAAGATGCTCTTTCTTGTCTTCGGTCTTTTCTTCCTCTGCTGGTCTCCACTGGTCATCGTCGGCGTGTTGGAATACACAGTTCACGTATCGCACGTGTGGTTAACGGTGTGTGGCGCCATAGTTATCTGTCACTCGGCCATGAACTTTGCCGTGTACGCCGCCATGAACAAGGACTTCAAGATCGCTTTCAAGGTCATGTTGTGCAAGACCAATTCGAACCTTGTGGAGCCAACGGGAACCATCACGCTGGATAGTTAAAATTGATTCAGTAACGCGCAACTGAGCTGAGTGATCGACTCAGATTTTAAAATAACAGTATGCGGGTTGAATGAGGTTGGGTGGGTGGGTGTTGGGGAATTTAACGTCCTTTTCCACCACATACGGGTAATATCAAAGACGGCCCAACGAGAAAAAGGCCAGCACAAATATTTGGCCCCAGCCGGGATTCGAACTCACGACCCGAGCATTGAAAGTCCAACGCTCTACCATTCGGCCACCCCGGCTCCCCGCGGGTTGAGTGAAGGGGAAAATATCACTTACAAAGCGCTAAGTGTGTATACAGACTGATGGTTGATGTTCCGTCAAGACCCGAAGACAATTATGTTAACTTGACTTTGCGGCCTCTAATATTAGAGATACAGTACTCCTCGCTTAAGGTGACCCCCCACGGGACCAAAAATTTTTTTGATCTTATCCGAGGGGCACGCTAAGCAGTCCTCTGATAAGATCAACTACCAGTAAAAAACTTGATCTTATCCGAGGAGCTCAATATTTGGCGATTACGTCATTTTTTCACATTTTAAACACACACACACACACACACACACACACACACACACACACACACACACACACACACACACACACAAGCACAAACGTACGCAAATGCATATACCCCCCCCCCCCTCCCCTTTTTATTTTTTTCTTCCGAACCCTGTGGATCGCCCCCCGCCCCCCACCCCCTGATGTCAAGCCCCCTCCAAACATCTTGCCCCTGTTACATGGTTGAGGGATGGTTGCGCTGATGTTTCGTGAACTGCAAAAGTACTTCACAAAGATTGTACCAATTTCTAGATCTAAAAGGACCCTGAACGAAATAAGAAATCTTTTGTAAGTATACTCATCTGCGGTAAACTATCTTTATCGTCAGTTTATCAAAAACAATCCCCCCCGCCCCCCCCCCCCCCCCCCCCCCCCCCCCCTCCAGTTTCCATTTTCAGTCTTTGGGTATCATCTCATGGAATAAAAATGAAATACAAATTCGTCTGTTTCGTCTTCACCTAGCAGTGCAAATCCGGGTGTTGTTTCCAAGGGAAGCCACTCTCATCACATGGATTTCATCTTAAGCGGTAGTCTTCTCCATTTGGGAACCAAAACGGGGGTGACGTAATCCGAGGTTTTCCCTTATCCGAGGTGACGCTAAGCGAGGAATTCTAAATGGTACAAAGAAGGCTTTTGGCCGGGACCAACAACCTGATTGACCTTATCAGAGGTGTGACCTTAAACGGTAGTGACGTTAAGCGAGGAGTACTGTATGTCGAGACTTCCCTACCCAAAAGGTACTATCGACATAGACAGAAAGAAGAGACATACGTGTATGTAGTACTTACTTTCTGGCAGGGAACCCTCGTCATGCGGCTTTTTCTGTATGCAGTACAGGAACGAAAGCAAGAAACGATAGAAATCCACCTCAGTCAAGAGCAAACTGCCCACTGTGCTTCACACCAAAAAGCACGGGCTGGTTTGGGTCAGTTCCCAAAATCTGTATGAATCAGGTTACAATACTGAGACCAGCCAGACAGGCCCTTCGCTGCAAAGCCAGCAAGACTTCAGGCAAGATTACGAGTCTTTGCGGTGGTCTCTTATGTTGTATCTTGACAGAAGTGGCCGGTTTTGAAGCGCGAGTTGAGTGCATCGGATGGAAAGTTTCCCACATGAATGTCGAACGTCACATAAGCATACTGAGACTTTAAAACAGTGGATGCGCGCTGACAGGCGGTGAAATTAATGCCACTTTCGATTCTCTAACCCTGTTTGCTAGAAGTGAGGCTGAATTTTGGCTCTGACGTCTTTGTATGACGTTGCAGGGTCAGTACGTGAAGCCATGACCTACTTTCCTTGGCTTGCTACCTCCGGCACCGGACTATAATTAGAACAAGCCTACTTGTCTACACGGTATTAGGCCCGCTCTGACACTCCCCTAACTCATACACAGGCCTGTGGTGTTTTAACTCGAGACATGGAACACTTTCGAGACTGAGCCGGTGACTGAGGCTTGTGCGGCCTGAACTACCGAGGCCAATGACCACAGATGATGGAAAGTGGAAGTCGATTAAAAAAAAAGAAAAGAAAAAAGATTGTATATAATGTGTGGTATGGTCGACTTCTCCTCAGCTCTTTCGAAATACTCACAGCCACAGTCTTTTCTTCTTTGAAAGATGGACGTGGAATGCTTACCGTGCACACTTGATATTTGTGCGTGCGTGTGTACACGAGGGCGGGACAGGCACCGTAAACAAGTCTGCACGTGATTTTGACTCGATTTGGAAAGGTAAAATCGATTCGAATTCCTGCCCATTGGGGATTCGAACCGGGCGGGTCAGAATCCGAAGTCAGCTACCTTAACCACTAGACCAAATCCCCTCGTCGCATATGTACAGGATATGATAATTCAAGAATGGGGTTGAATGAAATTGACAGATCTAAACTGAGAACTGTTTGCAACTGGGCCCGCATGTAAAAGTCGAGGTTAGGGATTTTAGCCCCGAGTTAAAATCTAACCTCGAACTAAACTAGCTTCTTTGTTTTTGTTTTTTTTTTCAATTTAAATCAGGAAACGGGTCCATTCACCGTGGTGCCTAAGCCGTTATACAGTAGAAGGATTTTTTTTCTTCCTTTCTTCGCTTCTTTTTTTTTATATTTAATTTAGTTTTTGGGTTTCTTATGTTCTAGTCTGGGTTAGGCCCGTAGCCGTGGGTAAAATTAACATCGAGTTTTACATGCGGGCCCTGGGAACTCGAGATAGCGACTCGGCCAACACGCCCGATTTAGCGGGTATAATATACCCCTGGGGCTCGCGTTCTTCTCTTCCTCTGTTTGCTGGAACAAACAAGGCCGTGATGATACGTCCAGCAAGTAACGTCCTGGGGCTGGTCCCACAGGCACATAGACAGTTAGAATGTATTTACGCTACATTGCGCCATTCTTTGTAACGCGGGATCACTGGCGGCTTGTGGGCTGCCACTCAGTGTGATCAATACGCAGGCTGTACTACTAAAAGTGATCCAATTAACAAGTGCAAACAATATGTGGTGTTGTTGTTGTTTGTGGTGGTGGTGATGTCGTCGTTGTTTTTGTTTTATTTTTTTTTTTTATTTGACGGTCGAACGCGCGTGTATGTATATGTGTGTGTTGCTGGCTTTTTGTGCTTATTTGGTGTTTCGTCACAGAGATTGTGTGTGTGTGTGTGTGTGTGTGTGTGTGTGTGTGTGTGTGTGTGTGTGTGTGTGTGTGTGTGTGTGTGTGTGTGTGTGTGTAAGAGAGAGAGAGAGAGAGAGAGGCTCGACTTGTATTGATCAGGCCATTGGCCCATATCAAGGGCCACATGTGCGGCAACACGACAGAGTTTGAATAAACATGTTATATGACAAGACATATCCAGTAACATTGTGTAAAAACGAGCCACGTGAAAGACGACATATACTGCTAAGCAGCGTTCCTCAACAAGTATGCTTCATGTACAAACTTTGCCACATTCAACATTACTGTACTGCTAGCACTGGAGAGCATCAAAGCCAGGCAAAATGAGTTCCGTGACCTGGTGTACTTCTTCGCAATATACTTTTCTCTCAGCTTGAAGTACTTAGGGCAGACAAGGATGAAATGTCATTCTGTTTCCTTTTGTCGTCAGTGATCGATCTGCTCTGAAAGCGAAGGCGATGTGTCTTCAAACAGGATACTCCCAGGGGTAGACGTGTCAGCGCTTTTCTGACTTGAACATGTTTCACGTCGACAAGGTAGGGACTCAAATCCACTGACGACTTAAAGGAGCTATTAAATCGGAAACGATCTTCCGTAGGCTGCAGATGCGCCTTTGCTGAAATACTCGCGTGCCAATCCTGTTTCCAGCAGTCTACAAGCCTTTGTTTAAATACACGTAGGAATTGTTTTACTGAACCAACACCCTGGCTCTCCCACACGTATCCGAACCCATATCTGTACAACAGATAACAGACATAAGCCGCCCATGTACGTTTATTGTTGGTATGAAGATTCAGCAACATGGCGTATGCTTTCTATGGGATCCGCTCAGAGGGCGCCGGCGTCCGTTCGATTTTTAACCAGTCACGGATACATAACACTTACACAACTACGCTGAGCGGATACCTTCCTGTTTCCCCGTATACAAGTGCCTTAGGTGTCCTCATACTGACATTCAAAAAACGTTGAAGTGCAAACAAATGCACAGCCTCAACAGGATAAAGATCGGCCCCGGGGCCCCACACCTCGGCACCGTAGGTCAACATTGGCACAATTTGTGCATCAAACAGTTGAAAGAAGACGGAGGGAGAACGCCGCTCTCCGACTGTCCACAAAACCCGCAATATACCTATTACACCTTTCCTTACCCGGTTTGCCATATCCACAAAAGCATGAGAAAAGGGGGGGGGGGGGGGGAGAGAGAGAGAGAGAGAGAGATGAAAAGAATGGAAGCTTCAACAAGAACTGTTGAAATCTTACAACGGGCGCCATACAGTCAACACACACTCTCATCCAGAAACACACACAACGTGCCTCCCCACATACATTTCACTATTTACAATAGTGATAAAAGATTTCAATTGTGCCATGTGGGCCGCGGGCACATAATCGACCACTCTGATGAGGTCACCGTGCCCTGCCAAAGCACGCTTCTGTTCTTTCGGTCGAAAGATTCAAAATAATGCAATCTCGGTGTCATTACGTGTGCACATTGCAGGATCTTGCTAATGTTAGCGTTAGCCGCTGATCATCCACCCAGCTGATTTGCAGAGCTCTTGCATACCGTTGCCAACCACACACCCAGACCCCGGGCGCTGTCGCGTGAGGACGCTGTTACCAAGCACCCACAACCCACGTTATCTCTTCTCTCACTGTGGCCGCTATGACCAATTTTTCGAATCAAAACTATTTTTCAATAAACGTGCTTATAATTATCTTTCAAACAATACCAAACACAATTAGGTAACATTTGAGGAAGACCTGTCCAAAAAAGAAAAGAAAAGAGAAATTGCTAAAAATTGCCCGGTTGGCATGGGCTGTTCCTCGCACACAGTGCCTAGGTCATGTGGAAATTCCGCCGCGCGCGGTTAATATAAGGTCAGCAATGAGCAAACAATGTGCCGGGCGCGTGGTTAAGGTCAGCAATCAGTTAACAATGTGCCGGTAAACCAGGTTCTACCCATGACCTTTTATAAATTAGGATCATTATACAACTTGACGGAGCAATTTTGTAATCGCTACCGCCGACACAGTGGATAAAGCTGCACTTTCGATGACAGACTGACTACAGCCATTTTGATTCCGACATTCGAGTGTTCGTTCCACAAGCAATATGGTGTGCCCACGTCTCCTTCTGCTGGTTACAGCAATGCTGTACGGTAAGTGTTACTATCTTTCTTTTCTTTTTTTTTCTTTTTTTTTTTTCTGCCCGAACTCTTCGCCAGCTGCAGTGGTGTTCCTCCTAGGTCATGGGTGGAATCCACGGAGGGCTCGGAAGCTTGAGAAATTGTTCTGATATTTCTCATGGAAATGAGGATGATGGTATGATAATGCTATGGAGGTCCGTGTGATTTGGAACTGCATGACAGGGCCGCATTCCACGCTTCCTGTAGGTGTAATCTTGTGTGTGCATACGCAGCTGTTCACGTTACAATGTAGCAACAACAACAACAACAACAACAACAAAACCGCAGATGCACGAGGTCTCAAAATGCCTATATACAACCTAATAACCTCAGGCATTATAGTCACCCCTAAAAATACTTCAATGTAGAAACAAAAAAAATTACCATGCACAGACCATTCAAGGGCACGCACCTGACAGGAGTACGACAAAACTGAACGTCTCCTTGCAGCTTGTCGCTCAGGCGTCACTGGAGTAATGCTAGTCTATTTTCTGTTTAGGCCAGAAAGCCGCTTTATCTAATTCCGCTGGCGTCACCATTGCAGAGAGGCTATGTCCTGTCTGGTCGAAAAGTCCCAGCTTAACAGGCAGCTTGCCTCTTGTTGCGGCCCCCTGGCATCCGCCTTGCCCTACAGAATACAAAAAATCACGAAAATCACGCTTTTTCATGACAACGAAAATCACTACAAACAAGCACACTCGCCAGACAGATATCTCCAAATAAACACTGCACGTACAGGGATGTCGTTTGGGGTCTGATCTCGGCTAAAAGCCGAATTTGTTTTGAAACAGCCGATAATCTGTCTGTCATGTCGGCTGGCCGAGCCGAAGTTTTCACGAGTGAATCGGCTCGATTGTGTCCGTTTCTGCGAGAGTCCTGTGCTGGCTGGACTAATTTCTAAGAAAACGCAACTTTCGGTGAGGATATGTATCTACAGAACATCTTTAATTCATGGGGGTGGAGGGAGCACGTAACAGTAGGGAATCTAGTCGAAAAACTTGCGAAACTGCTTCGGCAGAGAGAGCCGAAACTTTCTGTAAAAAGCCGAAACTGTCATGGCTGTTTCGGCTAAATCGCCAAAGAAAAAAAAAAATCCTGGCAACATCACTGCACGTAACCCCACTGCCCCCACGCTCAGTTTGTGTCCTTACGCCTTTGTAACCATTTATCTTGTATGTTCCAGGCACCGAATCCTTTGATCCCCTGACGGCAACCCTGAGGAAGTCTTTCGAGGTCCCCTTCCCGGAAAACGGCACAGCAGACATCGTGATACACAGTCTCCTCGTCACAAACAACAACAAACTTGTCATTGGCCAAGAGGTCGGCGGACTCGGAAATAAGATTAAGGTCGTATCCCTTGACAACTTTGACGAGGTCAAGGAAATCGACCTCGGAGCGTCCCGGATTCCCTTCGACATGGCGTTGCTGAGCGATGGTCTGGTAGCTGTCTCGTGTAAGTACTCGCAGGAAATTTCTCTCATTGACGTAAGTGGATCTGACCCGGTTATTTCCGGAAAAATCTTGCCTCCTCGTAAATACGTCGAGACCGCTGTATCTGAAGGTACCGGGGACGAACTCATTGTCGCTGGATGGACGTATCAACGTAAGGGCTACGTAGACGTCCTGTCAAGGCAGGGTGACGTCATCCGGGACATACAGGAGAACTGGGACGAGGTATACCCAGAGCACTCCGTGCGCTACGGAAGCGACCTGTACCTCTCTGTGACAGACCTGAACGACGAACGTCCTTTGTACCGCATTGAACTCGACACAGGAAGGTCCATCTCTAAAATCGGAACCCTAGATCTCTATGCTCTTTCAGCTGACAAGTTCTTTCAGGGTGACGTGGACAGCGCGGGAAACCTGTACTTTGCTGTCAATGGCCCAACCTGCTTCAATGGTGCTGACGAAGCGCCATCTGCTCGCTGCGTGCTGGTGATCGCCCCTGACGGCCGAATCAGAGTGCTGTTGTACGGGAGGAACCTCTACAGAATGGCGACAGCGGTTGCTGTGACACCAACGGGCGTGGTGGTGGCGTGGCAGATAGAACCTTGGGGTCCGGGGAGTACCTACCACGTAGCTGTTGAAGGTTACGAGTTTGAATCCCGTTAACAGAAGCAAAATGCATTTTCAGCAATGTGTGTGTTTTTTATTTTTTTTAAAAACCTCTTTCTTATATTTCTTTCAGGAAATTCGTTGTCGTATGCAGCGCCACCCAGTACCTATCCTATTTTTTTCTCTCCATTTATTCAGCAGTTTTGATGGCTGTTGAAGTCCCGCCGTACGTGATTCAATCGAGACTTGTCATTAGATTATCATTCAGTTCTTTGACTGTTTGTAATAATTATATCTAACTTTGAAATGCACGCGTTGTAAACTGACGTAATTCCGGCAATTACGTAATCAATAAAGCAGAGCGTCGTTTTCTACGTTTTTGGAAACTTCTGTGGTGATCAGCATGCATGCAGAATGCACATTGTCATAGTCCAAAGCTGGCAACACTCTAATGGTGAAACAAATCGTTAGTCTACATGTGGTTTAGGCTAGGAGGAGTACATCCAGCGTTAACGCGGGAAGTGCCCTAGAGTATACAGAGCTGAGGATACATCCCAAGCTTTACCACCAGTACGCCAGCTTCTGACTTTGACCTTTCGTAATTATGGCAGTTATACAAATTGGCGTTGCAAATTCTTCATGTAATATCTCTCCCGCCCTGTCGACACGCTGTGTGTTTTGCCGAGATTTTCCCCAGCATAATGCTTCAAGCCCGCACCCCTGGGCTTTTTTTTTTTTTTTTTTTTTTAGAAGGTTGAGTGGAACAGAGAAGTTTCCTTGTTTAGTTTATATTCGTTTTATTGTGTTTCAATAATGTAGATCTGTTTCCCGTGTTCTAGAAATTTCTCCCGTTTTTAACGAAAATTCTAGAAGTCGCGACCTTGTTTTGATTGTAGCTAATCTTGCCTCGAGAGGCGGTACGCGTTTAGGGTCAAGGTCTGAGTCTCCCGGAAATCTCGTGCAAATCGCTTTGTTAGGGGTTGTTTTCGATTAGGTGTTATATAACGCGCCTAGATTCGGCGGGCGAGTACTCGATAATTCTGGATTCTTCTCAGTTTTAAAATAGTAATGAGG
The DNA here is from genome assembly GCA_018292915.2 of Batillaria attramentaria. NCBI lineage: Eukaryota > Metazoa > Mollusca > Gastropoda > Batillariidae > Batillaria > Batillaria attramentaria. The sequence goes on along the minus strand of JACVVK020000471.1, from coordinate 75,330 downwards.
TGATTTACGTTCCCAAACACCCACCCACCCCGTATACCTCGGTAAGACGACGGGCTCTTCGACCATTCACCGCGTAGGGTGGGTGGGTGGGTGTTTGGGGGCAACGATGAAAAAGCCAGCACAAATATTTGGCCCCAGCAGGTTCATTCAAGCGAAATTCCTGTTTGCGTGGTGCCATAATTCAACACGATACAAAAAGTCAGTTCTGAAATATTCAGCATTTCACAGTGTGACCCACACGCACGCTGACATAGCTTGCGTCGACTGTGACGTCACCACTATGAGATGAGAGGCGGTGTGCAGTTTACAACATGCACGGAACAGACCAACTTGACGCAACCTATTTACCCGCTCCCCCCTTTGTTCCCTTCCCCTTCCACTACTACTGCACCTCCAATCAGTGCACACTGACACACACACACACACACACACACACACACACACACACACACACACACACGCGCGCGCGCGCGCGCGCGCGCGCGCGCGCGCGGACGGGACAACGAGATTAAAGGAGCCAGCACAAATATTTGGCCACAGCCGGGATTCGAACTCACGACCAGAGCATTGAAAGTCCAACGCTCTGCCATCCCGGCTATCCCCCCCCCCCACACCCCTACCTTTGTAACCACCTTCATATATTTTTATCTCCCCCCCCCCCCAGCCCCCCCTGGGGAGCCGGGGAGGCCGCATGGTAGAGCGTTGGACTTCTAATGCTCGGGACGTGAGTTCGTATCCCGGTTGGGGCCAAATATTTGTGCTGGCTTTTTCATCGTTGCCCCGTCTTTGATGTCACCCTATGCGGTGGAAAAGGACGTTAAACTCCCAACTCCCCCCCCCCCCCTTTGGCAAAGACTGCTCTACACAAACACTGCAAGTTTTTAAAAAAAATGCCAGCCAAAATTACACCAGGAGATAGACGGACCCGAACTGCATGACCTACTTCCTGGAGCAGAAACAAAAAATCAATGCCGGCCCTTAGGAACCACGCCGTCAGTGAAAATTAAATTCTATTTGCTTCAGATTTACACGACAGACTGATTCTGAACGCAGTATTTACAGACGGTGAGGCAATGCTGAAGCTGTGCTGAGACTCAATAACTTGAATGCACACAGGATTTGAACACAACGATGTCGGCCAAACGAAGTACCACTCTTGATCTAAAAGTTTCGATGAGAATTCCTTTCAAATAAAGTCAAATCTGAACACACACGGGTCTATGTGCTGTTTTGATGTTCGTAAAGGTCGGTCCCTAAGTATCGAAACGACTCGAGAGAAATGAAACCAAAATCCGTTGGTCAAACGGAAGTGCCACTCTAAGCCGGATTAAGTCGTTATCAGCCACTGGCCAAACTGACGAAATGCCAATTTCTGCACAAACAAGCAAATGAGACTGCAACTGTTTGGTCAAACGAAGGGCTGCCAAGTTAGTGACGTCAGTGTCGGAATCTAAGAACTGTCCGCTCTCCGACCGCCTCCCGGCGTTACGAGAAACTTTTGAATCCAGAGCCGGTTGCATGCTATGATTTTGTCAGTTAGACCGCGGCCATCTTGTTTACCCCCATGAAAGATGCTTCAGGCAAGGTCACGTTTTATTCTCGGATTCAGCTTGTGATGTGAATAGAGCCCCGATTATAATTGTCACGGTCCGGAGAAAATTAAACTGAGCCTGCCCGTCATGTCAGCCGGAGAATTCAGTAGTCAGTTTTCATCCCTTCCTGGTTACTCTGCACACACTGTGACACACAAACACGCACATGTAATGGAAATTGTCACAATGCCGCTGCTTTGGCACGATCAGTAATAATTTATTCTGAATGTTTTATGGAACAGCAACTACAGAGAATTCGTTTATCGTATGGAACTCTCATCATCCCGGCCTGACCATTACACGTGACAGCAAGCCACAAAGCTTCATGGTGATTGGATGGCTTGACCATTAAACGTGACAGCAAGCCACAAAGCTTCATGGTGATTGGATGGCTTGATTCAGAGCCGCCGCAGGTGAAATGGTTTCTTTATTTTGTACCAGAAACTGACACCTATGTGTGTGATATCTGAACCCGGCATAAAAATCGACCCACACTGCAGTATTGTAATTCAGTATTTGAATCAGTGCTCTCTTCCAAGCTGAGCGGCCGAATAGTCTGCCATTAAGTTAACTAGAGAGGCAGCAGCCTCCACGGCTCCCTTGTCGTACAGGTCAAGGTCATTCACAAAAGTATGTTAGTAAAGCTCTTATCACCTTTGGTCAAGGTCATTCAATGAGATCTCATCAATGTCTATCATTATGCCAAGTTTGATGCCTGTAGTATTTGTAGTTCCTCCGAAAACGGTAATGTTAAAATTCACAACAGACAGCTTGAATGACCTTGACCTTCAGTCAAGGTCATTCAAAATGATATGTTTTGAAAGGTCTTATGGTTTTCTATCAGCATGCAAAGTTTGGTTCCTCTGCTGTTTGTCGATTCTGAGAAAATGACAATGTTAAAAGTTTTCTGCACACACACACACACACGCACGCGCGCACACATAGAGTGAGCACTACAGCAAAATGAAGAGATGGATTCATATGAATTTATTGTTCATGTTCACTGTCCAGTGAAAAATCACAGGGTCACCACTTAATGACGTAAAACAAAAGATGAAAACATGTCATACATACGTGTAGGTCATGGAGCAAATAGCTTATGCATAACCGTAACGCAACAATGAAAATATTTGTATAACAAATTAACATCAGCCATGAATGTCTGATTTGTGACACTGGCTACATTCAGCATTAACAATAAGCCATGAAGCAATCAGTATTTCATAGACAAGACAGAATGATTTGAAACAACAGAATTTGATCCCCCCCTCTCCTCTCCCCAGCTACTACTCTCTCACACACACACACACACACAAAACAGGAAGCATTGTGTAAAGAGAGGTAGATGGTAAAAGAACCAATGCAAGAACACACGTTTTTTGTTTTAGCTAATTTTTTTTTTTCACACAGAGCAAATGCATGGTTTCCTTTTCTGTTTCTTTTTTTTTCCCCCCCTGAATATCAGCTAACACTGTGTAACTGAAGATACTAAGAGTAAGGCCTGGTGACCTTGAACAAGGTCAGTCTCTCAAATGCATAATTAAAAAACCTGATCAGGTGTGTGTGTGTGTGTGTGTGTGTGTGTGTGTGTGCTGTAATTTAAAAGCCTATTCATTTATTTAATATTCATTTATTTATGTTTTGATTGCAAGCGGACGCTGCATGTGCCGAGGCGCCATGGTAACGTGATTGTGTGTGTCCATACTAAAGTGTTCTGTTTTGCACAGTATTGTGTATAAAATAAGAGAATATAGTCCTGTGTGTGTGTGTGTGTGTGTGTGTGTGTGTGTGTAGTCATTAATTTTGATTTTGGAGCAGACGATTAATTTTCATGACAACAGAAAATAATTCTTATCTTACTCAGCCGAGAGCAAGCACATGTACTGATGTTGAAATCTCACATGTAGCGATTCCTATCACAGATGGAGGTAATTCTTTTAGTATACCTGTCATGATAAGTACACAATGTTTTGTTTGGTTTTGCTACCAGTGACATGAACAACAAAAATTAATAAGGAAAGTCACACACACACACATACACACACACCTCATTTCCCAAACTCATTTTCAAGAAGACTATCATTTTGTATTATGCTACTCTCTTTATCAAATTTGCCCGCAGGTTTGCCAACTTGCGCCTCCTGTTTGACTGACTAAACAAACGATTGGGGTGGAAACATGGCTGAACCCGTGTACCTATGGGCAACAAATGCCTCCCGCGTCTCACTGACAGCACAAGGAGTCTAACCATGTAACAATAATAATAATGGGTATTTACCTGACACCCTCCCACCCACAGGAGCTGAAGGCCCCTTAAAATCCAACACACACACACACACACACACACACCCTGAACTCTGAGAATAAGCAGCAGAAACGAGATGTAACATACCAGTAACATAAGAACTTATAATTCGAACTGAAAAACGCAAGATAAAACAAACAATGGATGACGTGCCTGTCACATTGTATCACATAGACCACCACCACCAGATGTACGACTCAGACATAAATAAGATAATGAGAAAACAGACATAAATTTTAACTGTGAAGATCGTAAACGCAATAGCTATGCCTGCCATTTCAACGTTCAGCTTTAATAAGGCTTCACCAAAACACCTGACAGATTTTTAATTGTAACGAATTTAACGTTCTTAGAAAAACAAGTACAAAAAGTATAAATAACACAGATGCAGGAATTGCGAGAGAGAGAGAGAGAGAGATTCTCCATTTCATAAAAAAATCAAATATGCACACATAGCTTAAACTGTAAACAAATCGCACAACCAAACTTCACAATCCCTGATGTGTTCGAAGGAGTGTCATGTAACGAAAGCTTAGCATCAAGACACGTCAGACATCAACTTTAAAATGTGTTCCAGCAACAGAAAGAAGTTTACACAAGATACATTTTTAGTGGGTAAAAGCCATACCCTAGTTCCCAAAGGTGTAACAAAAGTTGATATCACACTCCCTCTCTCTTTTTGTCACGGTTTATTGCTTCACCGGGTGTCACAGGTTGACTTATCAACATAATGAACCTACTGATACACATCTAGCACACACTGAGAAGGAACACATGGAAGCACATACATATATATGCAGATCTACTGTTCTTTGCTGAAAGGTCCTAGCGGCTGATCATATGCATGGCACTTGAGACCTTTCACCAAGAAAACCAATCTCCAAAAGGATGACACGCTTTAGCATACTTTGAAACCATTTATAGCATACAAAATGCCCCCCCCCCCCCAACCCCCAACACATTTCCTACTTACAATCAAAAGCAATAGGATGGTTCAGTCTTGTCTTTGCAACATATAAATTTCACAGTGTCAGTGGCAAAAGGGTATGTAGCGTACAATCTTGTTGGCGGTAGGGTAGATAACTGGTGGTATTGTCTAAACTTGACATCAGTAACCATTTCAGCTACAACAGTAGCTTTTCTACTCAGGTTTTCTCTTTACACAGGTGGCCACTTCAAGGAGCTAAGGTCAAGGTCAGGCGAATAATGGCCTTTCTCCTGGCTCACTTAAACACCTGGCAGATTCATCAAAATACAAAACTAGACGGACAGTTTTCTCTTGCAAGCTGACGGGTTAAAATACAGCAAATCGTCGTTACAAACATCGTTGCACAAAATAAAAAAGATTTTGTTTTGTGTAGTAAAAAAATTTATCACTTTCTTTTCCCCTCACCAAAAATACATTTTCCAGACGTTTTTTTGTGTGGTGTGTCTGTCAGGGTGACTGAGTTTCCCAAACTGTTCGACCAAAATAAAAAGCAAGCTCATTTGAGATTTCAAGCAAAACCTTATGCAAATGCGTTTGTTTTTCATTTCTGGCTGAGAGAGAGAGAGAGAGAGAGAGAGAGCGAGAGAGAGAGAGAGAGAGGAGAGAGAGAGAGACAGAGAGAGAGGAGAAAGAGGACGGAGGGAGAGAGAGAGAGAGGAGAGAGAGAGACAGAGAGAGAGGAGAGAGAGAGACAGAGAGAGAGAGCAAGCAGAATATCTCCCAAGCTTCATACCAGGGTCCGACTTGCTGGAATGATCTCCCAGCATCAATCAGATATGCAGACACAAAACCATATCCTTCAAGCAAAATCTGAAAACCCACCTCTTCACTGCCCCTAACCAATAGCTGTTGCCACGTCATCATCTTGCTGGTTGTGTGTGTGTGTGTGTGTGTGTGTGTGTGTGTGTGTGTGTGTGCCGGGGGCAGCGGAGGCCGTGTATGATGCTGCACATTATGTGTTTGTAGTTAAATGTATGTGTGAAGGAATGTTACGTGTGTTTCCGTTTCTGTGTGAGTGCATGCGTGTTGACTGTAAGGCGCCCTGAGCTCCTGCGGGAGGGAGCGCGTCCCTTAAATACCCATTATTATTATTATTATTAAGCTGTCACGAGTGTTAAGTAGCATACTCTGAAAGCACCGCTCAGTAGATGAATATTCACTATCTTAGGAAAATAGGTATCCACATGTATACATGTGCACTATGACTCTTCAGGCTATAACTCACAGGCTCCAAAATTAATGAAACACACACAGTAAGTACAGATAGAAAATGACTACATACAGTACATGTTACCCAACACAGGCAGAGCCCAAAATAGTCAAAAAGCACGGCTGTTGCAAGATTTGTTCATCACTCACATTTTGGCAGAATTCTTTGTTAGGAAGCTTGTAGAAAATGAAAGGGAAGGAAATATTGTGATCACGATAGAACTTTGGTGACAACCTTTATCACAGACCTGTCTGTCCAGACCCCGACTCTGGCAACAGTAGAAGCCGTTTCCTTTCGACAAGCTCTCTTGAGCGACTCAAACCAGCTGAACTGTATGTCGCTGTCATGAAATCTGGGCATAAGACGATTCTGAGATTAGCTTAAGGTGACCCATTTTCTACTCGTCCCAAGCTATTCTCAAAACAGATGCCAAAATTTCACGACCACAATATCTTTCATGGTGATTATGCAGACATGTCCTACTGTATTTCACGGGAAGAAATCCTGTTTAAATTATGCGAAAGCAAGCGGTGTAGAGATCAGAAGAGCGATCACGCAGATAGAGAATCGTTAGGGTACAGAAGTTTTCTCAGCTTGGCAATGCAGAGGTCGCTAGCGTGTTTGGCGTCCTTGGAGGCGAGCGAGAAGTTGAGGAAGCCGTGAGGAAGGTCGTCGATGAGAAGAAGGTCAACGGACTTGCCCAAAGCGCGCAGACGTCTCGTGAACATGATGGAGTCGTCAAGCAGTGGGTCAAGGTGACACGCCTGCATGACACAACAAAATGTGAATTAGATTTAGAACTGAGGCGTCGTCATATTACTGTTAGCAAGCTGTGAGTATGTACCATCAAATAGTCCAACAGACTACAAGTGCAATGTTTGCTAAAACTGAAAAGTTTCTGTAATAATAATAATGAGTTGTACTTACATAGTGCAAATTCTCACAAAGTGATTCAATGCACATACTCTTTGTCACCTTTGTCACCAATATGAGCAGTCAGGTTGAATCCTACTCCGGGTGAAGAATTTTTTTGTTCTCTCTAGCACCGTTTATTCGGGATAATCGTCCGGGGTTCTCTCCACGTTCTCTCGCTTCCTCCCCCTCTGCTTTGGAAATGTTCAGCCCCAAAAATTTGAAAATAAATGCAATTCTAAATGCCGAAACTTAAATACCTGAGCTGGCCCTTCGCACCACGTGACTGCAGTGTGTTCATCTTCGGCGAGGATGCATGTGATTCACGTGAGCGTGCGTGTGGGTTAAGCTCCCGACGCTCTGAGCCAATTCAAGAAGCTAGGTGAAGCGCCCACATGATACACAGTTATTATTATTATTATGAAGTATCTACTCACCACAAGACAAACGTGTGGCAGCCCCTCCAGCAAAAAGTCCGGGGCAAGCAGCGGAGACATGTAGGGGTTCTTCGCGATGGGAATGTTCCGGATCGCATGCATCGGGCTCTGAGCCAGGTGGCGCTCTCGCTTGAAGTCTGACGGCGACATGCAGTGGGAGCTCCGAGAGACGGCCGCATCACAGAACGCGGTGACAACTGGTAATGATGTGCTCCGGGGCATGGAAGACGTGGACACGGAGGGACGTAGTTCCAGGCGAAGACCCGATCGACTCGGCACGGGCAGGTAAGTTCCGCTGTCTGAAGACGCACTCTGTGAAGCGAAGGATAGCGATCTGGAAGACCCTGACCTGTCCATGTCATTGTTGTGACTGGCAAAATCTTGCGCAAGGCCGAGGCCCTCGGCGAAGTCGGTGACATCACTTCCTGTGAGAGGATCTATGGAAGACTCGTTGCCTGTGGTGCCACTCGGCGGTAAACATGCAACCTCCTCCTCCATTCCTGGAAGCTGATCACGATCAATTTTGGGACCAGACATTTCACTGACGGCTGCTTCTTTTTTCGCTCCTTCTCTCGCTGAAATTACATCGCCTTGTTCTGTTGCTTCATGTCCAGCGTCATGAGATTTCGAGACTTCAGTACCTGGAGGCGATGAATCAGCAATTCTTTGATCAACGTTCTCTGCATCTTTGTACATGACCTGGGAGCCATCAACTTCATCAGCCGAAGCATGCAACACCACTTGCTGCGCTTGACCTTGACCCAAAACCTCATAAGAATTCAGGTCATCGCTGGGCGTGGATATGAGACTGCTCGGCAGGGTCACGCTGTCTGTCCCACTAATGACAGAGTTATCTAGCTCTTGCTGCAGAAGTTCTGCATTGTCCTCTGTCAGGCAGGGCATGAGGCTCTGTGGGTGGCTGGCTTCTGACTCCATGGCAACGTCAGCTGATGCATAGACTGCGCAACTCTCTGACGTGTTGGTCTCAGCGAGGCTGCCATCTTGGGGCAAGAGATCGATCGGACTAGTAGACTGACGGGTCTGTGCAGAATCTTTATCATGACTAGAATTGCTTGAGCTCCGTCTGTTTAAATTATACTGAGCACTCCCAGCAGGGACCAACTCTTGTGGAGACCGACCAGTAATTTCGCCTTTATTTTGCGACTGCACTGCTGCGTGGCTAGAACCGACCTGCAGCTCCAGCACGTCATCATTGTGGTTCCCTGAGTTTAAATGTGGAAAATCAACCTCAGCCTGGTCTTCAGAATCAACATGGCCACTTCCAACGTCAACATCTCCGTCAGCAAGTGCGCTGGGCAAATCGTCAGACATATTCACCATTGTGGGCAGATCCGTCCCTGGCTTTTCAATGTCAAGGTCGCCTTTAACATCACAGCAGCTTCTGTCTCCAGCAGTTGTCTGACCTTCACCCTGTGGTTCTCCGTTACCGAAAGACTGTGACTCTGGCGCTGCGTCAGTCTCCATGACTTCAGAGCTAGCTGCCTCGGAAACCTGCGCCATGTCGTTCGCTGCAGTAACTGTGGGGCCGACCGACGGACACAGAGCATCTTTTGAAATACAGGGGGAGGTGAGGGGAGTGTGGAAACTAGGGGTGCAAGGACTCAGATCAAAACTGGCAAAATTAACATCATCTAAAGTATTTGCTCTTTCAGGAATCGACTTGTAGGTGGCGGAGGTCTCATCCCCGGAACTGAAGTCTTCGTCCACGTGCGAGCCGGATGATGATGCCCCCATCGGCTGTAGCGCAACATCATCAGGAGTCTGCCCCCCAGCCCCAAAGTTTTTTGTCAGCATCTGAGTGTACGACCCAACGTACGACACAAACTTGTCTCGGGCATCTGTGACCGTGGACATGACAGAAGCGGCTGTCATACGAGGTCTGCTAAAAATCTCCACCTCATCCCCATTTTCCTCGTCCAGGCTCTCGGAGCTCCTCTCTCTCCTCTGTACCTCTTGTGCTTTCTTCTGCTGGGATTGGGCGAGCGTTGAGCTGGTGCTTGCTGCCGCGTCCTGGCTGACGACAACCCAGTCCGACTCAGGTGCCTCCTGGGAAGACAGACGGAGCGTGGCAGCACTCGACTCTATGTGACAGTTCACCGACGCTGCCAGCTGGGAGGACAGGTCGTCTGATACTCCTGCATACGCTGCGGAGACAAAAAAGGAAATGCTAACCTACAACTGTCCACAATTAGTTACGTATTTCCACATTCACCGCAAAACTGTAAACTGTTCAGTAATTAATGTACAATATCTGTAAACTCAAACCTTCAACTAACCAAATTAATCCACGCTCTCTCTCAGTAACAAACAAGGGGAGCTGGGGTGGTCGAATGGTAGAGCGTTGGACTTCTAATGCTCGGGTCGTGAGTTCGATCCCGGCTGGGGCCAAATATTTGTGCTGGCTTTTTCATCGTTGCCCCGTCTTTGATATCACCCTATGTGGTGGAAAAGGACGTTAAACCCCCAGACACCCACCCACTCAGTAACAAACAAATGACAGGCTTGGCGAGATATTAAAAAAATGCAAAAAAAAAAAAAAAAGGGTATGCTTAGGATTCCAAAGCTGGTGAGACCATGAGACGAGCATGCTATGGTAGAAACTGATGCAAAATTAATGAAAACAGGTCTACTATCAAAGAGTTCAAGTGCTTATCAAATCTATGGTGGATAGAGTCTTTCACGAAATAATGGTAAAGAGGTGGGTGTGTACCTGCTAAACACCGCGACAGGATGCCGGCCGGCAAGAGCGGATCCATCAAACAGAGCAGGCGAGCGGGGGAGGGGGTGTAGCGGACAAGCACGGGCGTGTACACTCCCAGAATGCCGTCTGGCCTGCGGATGTTGAACGACGCTGCACGCATCGCGGTCGACAGCATGAGGTTTCCACCAGCACTGTCTCCAGCTAGACAAATCACCTCGCCTGTCGAACCTGACCACACGCAACAGTGTTAAAATACATGCAAGTCAAAATGAGAGAGATAAGTGAACTTTAAAAACAAAAACAAACTGTTTTCCGTTTTCTCCTAGCTTTGCGGTTTCAACTGACAAGCCATTTGGTCGAGTGGCTAAGGCATCTCACTTTAGATCCTGAGCGGACCGGTTTGAATCCTGAGTGGGCAGGAATTTTGTAGGATTTTTCCTTACCAAATCCTGTCAAATTTAAATGCAGACTCGTTTACACTGCCTGGGTTGGCTTCGTGTACACACGCATGCATAACATCAAGTGTGCACATTAAAAATCCCATTCCCAACGGGAGGGGCCGTGTAATGACGAGATACCCAGCACGCACAAAGTTATCAGCAGAATCTTCACAAGGACGAAGGCGGATGAGTAACCGAAGAAGAAGAAATGGCTGGGTTTATTATAATTATCATTTAAAAAATTTTATTTAAGTGCATGCGTGTGCTTTGCCAATGAAGGGAATTATAATGGTTGTAAAAATAAAGAACTAAAGAGTATACAGAAAAAATTATCCCTTTAAAAAAGACGGCCCAGTACAGCCTAACGAACACCAGTACCAACACTCACCAAGTTTATCACAGTTCTGAACAGCCCAAGCGTACGCGTAAAAGCACTCCTCTAGAGCCCTGGGGAAGGGACTCTCTGGTGCCAGGGAGTAATCAATGGACAGAATCGGCACATCCAGGTCCTTAGCCCAGTGTCTCAGATACACCTGGAAGAAATAGACAAAATACACCCGTTACAATGGAGATTGCACGAGTGTGGCACGCACTTTTGGGTACAATTAGCATAATAATAATAATAATAATGAGTATTATATAGGCGCTTTACCCAATTTCACAAATCAGCTCAAAGCGCCGCGAACTGAACCCAACACGCACGCTCACGTGAATCACACGCATTCTCTCACACACTGGACATAAACATATTACAACCACGTGGTGCGAAGGGTCAGCTCAGCTATTTAAATTTCGGAATTTAGAATTGCATTTATTTGTCAAATTTGGTGGGCTGAACATTTCTAAAGCAGAGGGGGAGGAAGCCGGAGTACCCGGAGAGAACCCCCGACGATCGGCCCAAATGAATGGTGCCACATACGAGAAGGAAAAATTCTTTGCCCCGAGTGGGACTCGAACCCCCCACCTCTCGCATTGGTGACAAGTCTCTTAACCACTAGACCACCGACCGCCCCGGAACACTTTCGTAAGTTAGCGAAGGAGGCAGTTACAATCACTAAACATCCCAAAGCCTACTGCAAATTTCTCTCTTCGGTGCATTACTCAATCAAGTGCAGACCTGCCTACCCACCAAACATGACATGAGTAGTGCCAAAAACCAAACGAGTAGTTTCCTGGCCAAATGAGTCGTCCTAACGTATCCCAACCGAAATGTGCCAGCCTGTTGCTTAAGCTACAAATCAACTATTCTATTCTTTGGCTTGTTTGATTCAACTGGTTACAGTGTACTACCATAGTATCTCAGTTTTTTTTTTTTTTTTTTTTTAAGCCAAATTTCTTTCTACCGGGTATTTATACACCGTTAAACTTTGAATGAGGCTCGTTCAAAAAGCTGGATTGGTGCGAGCAAAAGTTCAGATCGGATTTGACAAAACACTAACCGCTAAATTACGTAGATTTAGGGGAAAAAATGTGTAGTGGGGCAATTAAATGCGTAGTTGCGTACTAAACCCAAAATTACTTAGTTTTCTATGGTCAATGTGTAGTGTAGGCAGGTCTGCAAGTGTCTCCATTTGTCTTCTACCCATCTTTCAAACCTCTTACTATTTGCCATGAGCGCTTAGGGCCGTGCTGAGTGCTCCACACTTTATCATCATCATTACTTATTTTTGTTTGTTTACTGAAATTGGACAGTGCCTCAACAAATGACAATCCATACACTGCCTTTCTTTCAAAATCTGTCTAAACATCAAGTTTTAACATGCACACATATTCCCAGAGAACTAACGTACTGGAAACTGACATGGTTTTTCAGAAAAGATATGCACCTACACCAGTCCAAAAAGCAAACTAAGAAAATAAGCAGCAGAAATCCCTTTGTGACCTACTTCATGTGATCGTGACGACTGGGCCACGAAGCCTCCTCCATGACAGTGAACAATCAGACCATGGGAGCGAGGCGCCCTCTGCGGGGAATTCCGAGAACTGGGAGACAACTTGGATGACTTCATGTGTTGCTCCTGAAATGAAACATCACACGCTGATGACAAACTATATCCCAGTCAACTCTGAGAACTGAGAAAATTATTTTCATAACTTTGAAGCAAAGCAAACAAATGGAAATACTCATATATATATTCAAGATAAATTTAAAGACATTTCATTACTTTTGGTAAAATAAAGGAAGAATTTGGCTTGCTTGTTTAAAGTGCATAACAGTCCAAATATTCACACACACACACACACACACACACACACACACACACACACACACACACACACACACACACACACACGCATGCACAGGAGTCAAGGTGATCAAGAGATTGGGATCCTTATTGTCTCACCTGTCCTTCTCTAAGCTGGGAAGAGATGAGTCGGACCTGTACAGGGGCGGGGCCAGTGTGGGCGCAGGGCGGTGTTATCGTCACCTCCTCCTTCCCATCCCCAGACGGCATCTCAAACGCGTCTGGACCAAGATGGAACACCTCATCCACTTGTACTGCTGGGCATACCATCGACGGCAGTTGCTAAGAAAAAACAAACAAACAACAATTACATGGCGACAGGTATTTTCAAAATCACCCCACTGTTCCAACACCATCAGTTTGTCCTGAATCAGTAAATGCTTCCACTTGTTCAGGAAATATGGAGGGAAAAGTCTAGGTGTTACTAGGTCCATGAAAATAAAACCAACAACAACAATAACAACAAGAAAAAACCCAAACAACAACAGCAAAAAAACCTCCAAAAGACCAAAACAACCAGAACAAGCAGACAAACACACACACACACACACACACACACACACACACACACACACACACACACACAGAGTCAGACTCAGAGGCTTACATGCATGATGTCACTATCAGTGATGGACCAGAATGCCTTGCAAAACTGTACGTCTGCTGTGCGACACACATTCACAACCTGTAAAGAGAAGACGAAACACAAAATTACGAAAATACGAGCAGCACAAAAAACTGAGACAGAACATCAAAGTAACAGACTTTCTTCACCCACTAAACGGGAAACCTGCCTTTAACTGATACACGCCGGTCTTCTGGTCAGCATAACTGTATCCTAAAGCCTATTTTGTAAAGACAGATCAAATACTAGACTCATGACACCATAGTCTTCACCCTCTCATAGCTGTGTCATGTTGTCATTCTGCTGGTGTGAGTGTGTGTGTGCACGCAGGGAATATGTGTGTGTGTGTGTGTGTGTGTGTGTGTGTGTGTGTGTGGTGTGTGTGTGTGTGTGTGTGTGTGTGTGTGTGTGTGTGTGTGTGTGGATACAAGTATTATTACTAATAATGTAATATTAGTTATTAATAGATCTGTTTTGTCAGTTTTACCTGTCTTGTATTTGTTTTATCTGTCTTATGTGTTTTCTTATGTCTTAATATGAATGAATATATGTATTTTATGTCAAGTGCCTAGAGCTTAAAGGTTAAATATTCTAATTATTATTATTACTCTAATCACTGAGGCCTCTCTGCACCTAGCTCGCCTTGTTTATAATTATATACAAGGGGCAAATTAAGTATTTAAAAGCACTGTGCCACCCAGACTTCCTTATGAGCAACATCATAACAGCAATGTGACAACACTTGTATATTGACATATTGTGCTTGTGGCCAAGCATCACATACATACATGTACATACACATGCATGTACACATGTATTGGCTGACGCCCACCACTTATGACCAACCGTGGGTCGCCTATGACCTGTCATTCATCCGTTGCGCTTGAGCAGTTTCGGCCCGTCACCTGCTGCTAATGACCAATTCTGGGTCACCTATCGCCCTATGACAAGTCATGACAACAGACAGAAAAAAAGAGTACCTAACTAAGACAAACAAGCGTTTGCACCTGGGCACCTCTGTACCTGTTGTGCTCGGAGATCAGGGTTCATGAGGTATTTGCCGCTGTTGAACAAGGATGTTGCCACCTTCATTATCTGTGAGTTCTCCTGGTAACCCTCAGCAAATGAAGCCATTGCTATGGCAACAACCTGCAGAGGTCTCTGTATTGACTCACAAAACTGATGTGAAAAAAGAAAAAACATTCTGAATGACAAGTTTGTCATGGTGTTCATAATTTTTTTTCAATCCGTATAAAATAATCCATAATGATGCACATAAACACTTGCAAATAAATGAAACTGACACAAAACAGTTCATATCTGACGAAGATTTCAGTGATTAACTTTTGCAGACATTGCGCGCTGGAAGTCATTTTGATTTCCCCTTACCAGTGTCTTCCTAACCATCATCTTGACTGACTAGGAAAAATATCACCCAATCAGGCAATCATTCTTTTAGCTGAGTTCGTAATGTATTTATGTCATCCTACTGAGACTCAAAATAATCTTGTGGGCGAACTGTACCTGGAAGCCAAGGCATCTGCCATAGAAACAGTCCTGACTGAGCATCTCGACATCTATCATCAGCTGCTCAGCAACAGCATCATCCAGTGTCTCTTCGTCTGCAAACAAGCATCCTGGCTGACAGTACGTCATTAACTTCTGGGCGTAGTACAGACAAGCACGCAGCTGACCCAAAGTGGCGACGTAGGCCTCCAATTCTTTCATGTAGAAGTACCGACGGAACAGCATGGAATCTTTGTTGGCCGATATGTATCGTGACAGCTGAAGAAGGTGCAAACAACATTTTTGTACGATACGCAGAAGACTTCTGTAGCCGTTGCCTTTCTCAGTTGGAGATGCGTCAAATTCGTGGACTCGACGCGCAACTTCTCGAAAACAAGGTTCGATTCCCAAGTCTAGATATTCAAATAACATGCAAAATGCAACGTGAAACTTGGCATGATGACTCTGCGTTCCGGTTTTAAAATACTCGATGTTGCAAATGGCCAGCGATTTTAATTCTTTGACCAGAGACGTAAAAAACCTGCCAGGACTGTCCGTGTTGTCAAAGTCCATCTTGGGCAGGTAGCGACCATATTTTCATTCCGCACTTGTTTTTATTTTGGGTAGACGATACTGTTTCTTGGTTGAAATATTTTGTTTACTGTAATATAACTTTGGAATAACAAATATGTAACTTAAAATTATAATATTAAGAGATAAGAAATTCATTAAGCATTTTTTTCTGTGTACAAAGAACAAGTTTCCACCAATGGCCATAGAGTTCCCGTGCAGCTGCACATGGATGTGATGTGATGTGTGACGAGCAAAACAAGAGGTCTGAGCATTCGGAAGGTAAAGGCGAACAGACCGAATTTTTTTTTTTAGAGCATAATCAGCTGAGGCTTTCGGTAGTATTTGCATGATTCGCAGCTCTTATTCTTTTCGCATACATGGTGTTTTGCGCCGCTGTTTTCCTGTTACACCGCTGGCAGGAAAAAATCTGCGTCGGTTTCAACCCAGAAGTTTGTTTTGTTTTTTCCAGTGGATCTGTGATTCCCAAAATGGCTGCCTGATATTTTCACCAACGTTCGACGCAGATATGTCATTTAAAAATGAAAATGGAAATAACACAACTTCAGGCACACAGGCACAGCATATCCCTTATAACAGTTTGCTGTAGAATGTATTAACGAGTATACTGAGATGTGCTGGTAGACAGCAACGAACATGTCAAGTTGCTGCGTAAAGCTTTGGGGAAACGGAATGAAACGAGCAGCATAGAACATGTATGACTAGATTTCGAGCTTCCATGCATTTTGTGTTTAGATAAAAGGCTGATCTTTTCCTTCAAGTTACAACCAGTGCATGACTGCTACTTGAACAATGCAAGATTGATACAGCTTTGCAAAAATTCCAAGTAAAATAACAGCCTGGCACAAGCGAACTGACGGATAACATGGAAGATGAAACCCTGTTAATGTAAAGAATAAGATACATTAGTGCATTAGTAAAAATAAATGGTAATTGATCAGTGTAATCTAATCAACACCCCCTTCACTCCCCACCTTGGCTACACACACACACACACACTCGCACATGTATGTATACACCTCTGGTAAAAAGTGTGCTGAAATTGGATAGTTGTTCGTGCAACATGGCATACCATGTTACCAGTGACAATTTATGCTATGTGCCTTTTGTCATCTCGTATTCTCAGAGGTCGCGTTTATTGCATATTTTTGCGTATGTATTGCATTTGGGGAATGCCCTACACATTTTCAAGGGACCTCTGTGTACTTGCACGCGTTTTGAAATGGCCTCAAATGCACCCACATGTCAGCGCTGTGACAGCCTCCCTGCTTGCTGAGCTAATCCCTTGTAAATTACTGCTGGAGGGCAGTCAGTGGTGCCCGATGCAAGTTTGATTACTCTGTTCACTAGCCAGTTGAGTGACAACAGGATGCGTTCTGTGTGATTTTCTAGCACTTTGGTACCCTTCAGAGGTTAATGTCATAAAAACTAAAAACCACCTGTCTGATGTGTATGCTTTTTTTCTTTTCTTTTTAAAGTGCCATACACATTTTTACCGACCGCTCACCGCATGTTTTTTCCATTGCAAAATGCAAAACACCAGTGTGCCCCCTTATTCTGGGTCTATTTTCTTTGAGTTTGGTCGTTCAGTCACTGTTGGAGATTGTCCTTGGAACCAGAAACAGGCTGCTGGATTAATCCCTAAGTTACCGTACGTGTTCTCTTGTTCTGCAGGTGATTGGCAAGTCATCTCAAAGGAGATACTGAGAAAGAGTGGGGAAGTTCCTCCGTGTCAGTATGCTGGGCTAAACTTGGGTTCAGCAGGTCACTTGCAAGGCTGAAATTCAATCTCCAGAGTTCACATATTGTTACAGAAGGTCACTCCTTCCTTCCACTGTCGCAATGGCTGAGAGTGCGGACTTGCCTGACAGTGCCAGTAGTAATAATAACTGTGAAGATTTAGACGGGGATATCAGGAACCACGTGGTCCCGGCACCCAACCACAACGTGCCTGACGAGGTGGACGCAAAACTCCCCGACTCCAGCAGCAGTGAGGGGGATGTACTGGGTGGGAAGAAGCTTCAGAAGAATGATAGTGGGATCGAAGTCGAGAAGTCCCCATCAGTCAGTACGAGGGACGGACTGTCGGATGCGGATGGCGGGGACAGTGTGAGCGAGTGTTGTATCGATAGCACAGGACTCTCACACTCGGAGTCGGTCAGTGAGACCAAATCGGAAGACAGCCCAAGACCGGAGGATGATGGCGATGTGTCGTTCTCCCTTGACAGTGCCGACCACTCCCCAAACGAGGGTAACGCCTTGCCGGATGTGGTTGACATGGACACGACGGATGGAGTGAGTAGCTCTGACGCACACGTGGATCGATCTGATGATGATGGTGGCGGTGATGGCCACAATGATGATGATGATGGTGGTGATGATGATGACGACGACGTCGTTGCAGACTCTTCTGCCAAACGCAAACGCCGACATGCGCTCTCTTCCAGCAGTGACACAGACTCTGACGATGAGAACGCGGATGATGACGCAGAGGGCGCACGTGCAGAAAAGAAAAAAGATTCCGATTCGGAAGATGACGAGAAAGACAAAGACCGGAATGACAGGCCGTGGCCCAAACACAAGTGGCGTGCACTGAGGGACTTGAGGAAGCGAGAAATGGGACTGACGAACCTGACACCTCCATCCTACTTTCGTGTGCTTGTGCAAGGGTCTCTACAAATGGTGCAGCGTCTCAAGCTTCAGTACAGGATGGAGTACCACGACGGCTGTGTCAACGCCTTACACTTTAACCGTATTGGTGAGAACTGCTTTTCCTCTCCTAGTGACTGGGGGTTTCCTCTTGCACTGGCAAATAAAAAAAAAAAAAAAAAAAAGTCAGTTGTTGTGGTGCATTATACTTTAGTAAGGATGGAGTGGTAATGCATTTCGGGTTTGCTAATTTGACTTTGCAGTCTCTGAAAAAATTAGTGTTCAGTGGGACCCTCGTACATTTCCTGCGTCTTCCTTCCCTGTTACTTTGGTCATTGTAAATTTATAATAGAATAAGTTGAAGTAAACTCAAGTTGCATTTCTCTGACTGCTGTATATGACATCTTTTTTCTTTTTATTTCTAGTTCATTTCCAGAAGACTACAGGTAATAGCTTCATTCTTTTTGTACCTGTAGGTACGTTGCTTGCCAGTGGATCAGATGACCTTCACATTGTGCTTTGGAACTGGGTCAGGAATCGACGAGCTCTAATTTATGACAGTGGTCATCGCAGCAATGTCTTTCAGGTTAGCTGTTCACTCTCTGTGGTTACAGTCTAGATTCCTGTCATTCTTTTTGTTCGTTCTTTCGCATGAAGAACTCGGAAACTGAAAGTAAAATAACATGGCCTGCCAAAAAGGTTTAATAGTGATGGCGAGTAGTTTGTGGGGTGAGGTGTGATGGCCTGTGGTTTGCTGAGTAGTTTGTGGGGTGAGGTGTGAGTGTTGTTTCTGTCTCAGGCCAAGTTCATGCCGTTTAGCGGTGACTGTCACGTGGTGAGCTGCGCCAGAGACGGGCAGGTCCGACTGGCGGAACTGTCACTGACGGGCATCTGTAAAGGCACCAAAAAACTTGCCCAGCATAGAGGAGCCGCTCACAAGGTGAGGTACCACACACATGCACAACTTGTGTCCTTTGACCTCTATAATACGTAGCACGACTGAGATGGAAAACGTGCTGATCTTTGAAGCTGTAACTCTGCCAGATAGATGTTTCATTTGACTGTCGCCGCCTTGCTGGTCCTCAGTGCGCAGCTAACTAACGTCTGCTTAGTACACGAAACGCTTCTAGAACAACATTTACGCCGGCCATAGTCGCCTCAACAGTCTGCAATATTGTGGCCCTAGTTACTGATTGGATGAACAGATAAAGCACATTCGATGATAGGTTTTCCACACGCTGAACATTTCATGCCTGACAAACGTATTGTGACTTTAACTCATTCTACCCTGCGCCCGAGTAGACCTCGGGCAGCCTTGCCTGCACTGCCAGCCTGCGCCCGAGCTGTACACGTGCGTGAAACTCGTTTCGCGAAACCGGTTCGTTTGCGGTAAAAGCTAACCTAAGAAACAGTCCAAGGGAAGTAACTCGTAGTCTACTTCCTTCCTGTTCGACGCACGTTGGAAATTTTGAATCAGAGCGTTTTTCAGGCGAGTATTTGACGAATTTATGAGCGTTATGTCCAAACATCGGTGCTTGACTGCCAAGCAAATGGCAGATGAGATACTTGTGGACTCAGATTCAGATTTTGAACCCGAAAATTTGGAAATATCGTCGAATTCAACGTGTTTAGACCTGCATGATGCTACAAGTCATCTTACTGAGTTACTCTTCATCAACACAAACAGTTGTACACAAATCTGCACTTCACATTCTCATAAAAACAAAACCAATGCACTAAACAATACCAACATCAAGCATAACATAAAACAAATAGTGAAATACTTGTTGGTCAATGTGTAAATTTTGGTGGAAGTAGGATATAAACTTTTGGAGATACGGGCTATTCAGTGGAGTGACTGAAAATTCTTAGCAGTACAGCTGAGACCCCCCCAGGCTGGGGAGGCTGCTTAGCCTGTTATGGCTCAGGGTAGAAAGGGTTAAGCATTGTTTCTTGAAATTAAAGAGAGAATCTGAGACGAGCTAGTTGACATTACTTTTGTTTAAACAAGCGTGGTGCCACTGAAGGGGGGTGTGATTTCTGTTGGGACAGACGCGGCTGGGACAGACACAAAGCAGCTGATTCAGTATGATTTAGTTTTAATACTTTTGTTGCAATTTAATTGCAGCTGGCGTTGGAGTATGACTCGCCACACGTTTTTCTGAGTTGTGGAGAGGACGCGCTGACCTATCAGATTGACCTGCGTGAGGAGAAACCACAGAGGTAGTCTATGCTTACGTTAACACTAACAAGAAACAATTTAACACATTAAAAATACATACTGTGTATTCTTCTTGTGTCCTTTGCAACCCCACCCCCCTTCCCAGTTTGAACTGAAAAAGGGCAGGAAAACAACTTGCAAGTACCAATTTCCTTCTTGTTCTTGATCTCTCAGATAATAATAATAATGAGTATTGTATCGGCACTTTACCCAATTTCATGAATCGGCTCAAAGCGCCGTGAACTGAACCCAACACGCACGCTCACGTGAATCACACGCATTCTCTCACACACTGGACATCAACACATTACAATCACGTGGTGCGAAGGGTCAGCTCAGCTATTTAAATTTCGGAATTTAGAATTGCGTTTATTTTTCAAATTTTGTGGGCTGAACATTTCCAAAGCAGAGGGGGAGGAAGCCGGAGTACCCGGAGAGAACCCCCGACGATCGGCCCGAATGAACGGTGCCACATACGAGAAGGAAAAATTCTTTGCCCCGAGTGGGACTCGAACCACTGACCTCTCGCATTGGTGACAAAATCTCTTAACCACTGGACCACCAACCGCCCCGGATGGTAACGCTGGTTCTTGGTTGGTGTGGAAACTGGTGAGCTGTTGGTCCTCGAGGCTGCCAGAAAGCTGCTTCGCTAGTGTGTTCTTTGAAAGTTCCATCTTTTAGCGGCCCTTTGTCCAAAAAGGCTACACCCTGGTCAGAATGAATCTGAGCTTAGCACATACTGATCCAGTTTTGATTTGTTCACAGTCTGTCTGCATGCGGTTTGATTTTACTGATCGTCGTTCGTTCTGCAGGTTAGTTGTGACGAAGGAGAATGAAGCCAAAGTTCCTCTCTACTCCATTCAGTCCAACCCTTGCAATTCGTACGAGTTTTGTACCGGAGGCCGCGACCATTACATCAGGTATGTGTCGACTTTGTCTTGCAGATTTTAGCAACTTTGGTGTTGAACTGGAAGCTGTTCAAGTGTGAGAAATATTGCAGTTTACATATTGAGCGAAGCAGTGAGGTAATGCACTTGTGTAATTCACCTTATCAAATATTACAGATACATGGTACTCAGGTGTTACGTGCCAAGAGGGTAGACACCTCATCAGGCATACTACTTGTATACCTATTAGTATTACTGGTAGTATTATTGAGTAGTCTTGTTTGCGATCTGGGATTGCATTCTTTTGATGCAGGTTAGTTGCTCAAAATTTTCACCTTTGTTTTATGTTTGTCTCAGAATCTACGACAAGAGAAAGATCGCAGAGGTGAGAAGTTGGAGAATATTGCAGCTGAATAAGCTGACTTGAAGTTATATAAGAAAAATAAGCATGCATAAAGTATGGATGGACGTTTTTCATTTTTTTCAGTTTAGTTTGTCTTGTTTGTTTCTAAAAAGTCAAGGACGTGTTGGCATTTCCAGATACATGTAGTGGATGTAAATGGTAAAGGGTTTAACTCTCTTCAACTAAAGTATCACTATCATCGGCTCGTAATGTTTTTATTACCTTTATTTTTGTTTTGTTTTCAGGCGGTGAACGGTGGAGTTGTGAAGAAGTTTTGCCCAGATCATCTGGTAAGTATTATTTCTCAGGAAAAGTTTTCAAAAGATAGGTGCTTAAACATACTGGAGATGGAAGGGATGGGGGTATGTCCAAGTTTATAGAAAGGGCCTTCTTTTAGGAAATGTCAGTTTGGGTTTTCAGTTGGTCTGTGTTGACTGAATTGCACATATAGTATATGTAGATCTATAGAAAATAATGACTACTTGCGGGCAGCACCCAGAATTTCAGGATGTGATTTTCTTCATCCGCTGTGAGAAGTAGCGGTGGTACTGCTTTTAGTTCTACTCTCATCACCTGCTGTTTTCACTTTTTGGATACTGGACCGACTGTGTGTGATAGTTGAATCCTTGATTCGTTACAGGAAAACAGCTCGGTGAAGGCAAACGTCACATGCGCATGCTACAACTTCAATGGCACGGGTAAGAAACGTCATGTTTTTCTGCATCATGTACTGCTTTTCCATCAGATCAGGATTGATGGGGTTTGAGAAGGCAAGATGCAGTGTAGAACCTCTCCCGGTCGAATGAACGTGGTTTACTGCTTGTCAGAATGCCAAATTCATTTCTTACATGGGCGATTGAGCAAATAATTTAATTATTATCAATACTGTAGTGTACATTTTCAAACAGAACCTTTAGGACGCCCAGTCTTGGAGCTGGTCAAACACGTGGAAACTTGGGGAAAAGTTGCACAGGCAGCTAGTTATACGAGTGCATATTTTTCTTCTTCTGCTTTTTAAAAATATACATTATCCAAATCATATATTTATCAAGAATTGTCACTTGACAGACGACGGATCGCTTGTAATTGTCACGTGTATATATGTGGATGGATGTCACTAAGCCCTTGTGTTTGACACATGACAGAGGTGCTGGGCAGTTACAATGATGAGGACATCTACCTGTTTGATAACCATCACTCGGACGGTGCTAGCTACATCCACAGGTACAAGGGACACCGCAACAATGCAACAGGTAGGCTGCTGTTTAGTTGTACTTGTCCACTTGTCTTGAAAGGACATTTTGTTAGTTGCATCATTTACCACAGCAGCCATTACAGCTGCCTCCCTGCAAGAGAAATGACACCCGACTGCTTCTCCTCCCAGATGTCACCCCAGGGTGGGTGGGTGTTTGGGGGTTTAATGTCCTTTTCCACCACATATGGGTGATATCAAAGACGGGGCAACGATGAAAAAGCCAACACAAATATTTGGCCCCAGCCGGGATTCGAACTTATGACCTGAGCATTAGAAGTCCAACGCTGTACCATTCGCCCCTCCCCCGGTCACCCCAAATGTGGCCATTTGTTTGGTTGGAACTTTTGGAGCCCCCAATTAAGCAAAAAAATTGGGCAAGAGAAATAAAGTGCCTGATGAATTACACAATTACACTGGGAAGAGAGGGGGGGGGGGGGAGGGGGGGGGGTAAAAAAAAACTTGAAGTGTTCTTGAGGACTGGTCATGTTCGACAACAGTAAAATGGCTTTATCGTTATTCACAGTATAGCAGAAGCATCTTGCTTGACAAGCAGTAAAAAGGACTTTAGGACCTACCAATGTCATGGTGACTTGACGCCTTTCTTATATATGATAGCACATTTATGTCTCACTTGTAATGTTTCCGACTGTTTGCAGTGAAGGGAGTGAACTTCTATGGTCCGCGTAGTGAGTTTATCGTGAGCGGCAGTGACTGCGGCCATGTGTTCCTGTGGGAGAAAGAGACGGAACAAATAGTGCAATTCATGGAGGCCGACGACTGTGGCGTGGTAAGGGATGAAAAATTAATAAAATGGGCAGCATGATTTTTTTTCCCCTAAAGTGTGAATAGAATGGCATTAAAGTAGGTTCATGGAACCTCTTCCTCTCTTTTTTTTTTTTTTTTTTTGCTAGAGCTGAATGTGTTTGAAATCTTGAGGAGTGGAGGGTGAAGAGAGGGGACAACAATCAACAAACAAATGAAACAATACAGTAACTGATTTGTGGAATAAATGAAGTGGAAAATTCAGAGAAGAAATGACAAACTTTTAGTCTGGCATAAATTCTACAACTGGTGGAGTCATATTAGGACCTTTGACAACTGTCACTGAACAAGGAGGTCTTGTGCACTTCCATGAGACACAGACGACGTGACAGTAAACCTGGCTGCTACCCTTTCTGCTGTTTATTTCTGTTGTATTTTGCTGATTTCTTTTTGCATCTGGTTGCTAGGTGAACGTTCTGGAGCCACACCCATTCTCCCCAGTGTTGGCCACAAGCGGCCTGGATCACGACGTCAAGATCTGGGCACCAACGGCAGTCGAAGCTACGCGCCTCGTTGGACTCGACAAGGTAAGTGTTCCTCGAGCACAAGTAGAACTGAATTGCTATGCACAGGTGTAAAGGAAAGTAGCATAGCAGTTGTAGGTTCAGTAGAGGAGTTGTTTTTCCTTGACTTTGTTTGCCGCTGAGTTCAGGCTGTGGGGCCAACGTCAGTAGTGACGGTCATGTGTTCTGGAACAAACCTGTAGGTTTAAAAATTTGGGGGGGGGGGGGGGGGGGGGGGGTAAGATATTCTCATTTGCATCATAGCCTTGCTACTGGTCTTCATCTCTCAGTGTTGCTTGAGCCTACCAGGTGAGGCAGAAGTCTTGCCTTGAATGATAAGCATCCATTCTCTCTTGGTTAGTAGTAATTTTGGTGTGGGAACGACTTTCATTTCCTAGTTTAGCTGATAATCTTGTATATTTTACACACGCGCAGACAACCAGGAAGAACAGACGTGAGAGGGAGGACGATCGTTACCATGAGCCGGAGATGATCGACGGTCAGATGTTGTGGTTCATTATGCATCACTTCCGACGGTCTGCGCGCCGCAGGGTAAGCTGTCATTCGACTAGGACATAGGGCCAGTTATTCAGCTTGTGCTCTGCGCGCCGCAGGGTAAGCTGTCATTCGACTAGGACATAGGGCCAGTTATTCAGCTTGTGCTCTGCGCGCCGCAGGGTAAGCTGTCATTCGACTAGGATATAGGGCCAGTTATTCAGCTTGTGCTCTGCGCGCCGTAGGGTAAGTTGTCATTCGACTGGGATATAGGGCCAGTTATTCAGCTTGTGCTCTGCGCGCCGCAGGGTAAGCTGTCATTCGACTGGGATATAGGGCCAGTTATTCAGCTTGTGCTCTGCGCGCCGCAGGGTAAGCTGTCATTCGACTGGGATATAGGGCCAGTTATTCAGCTTGTCAGTGACACAGTAAATGAGGAACAATTTTTTCCCCCTCTATTTTTTTTTTTTTTTTAACCTTTGCTGTACGTCGTGGGTACAGTTGCACCCACACGTTCGTTCAAACGTGCAAGCTCAGACAATTTTCATGCTAGATCCACGAAACGTGACTTTGCTAATCAAGGTATTGGGGAGGTGCATACCAAAACCTGGTAAATGGTCCTAAATGCCCGCGGCTGTCAGATAATGTTACACTGTTTTACTTTCCAGTTGCGGCAAGAGGGAGAGGAGGTGTCGAGTTCCAGCGAGAACAGTGACTCTGATTCTGACGACGAAGGGGAGGGGGCGCCACCAGACCGCATGCAGTGCCAGACATCATAGTGAACCCTCCCCACACACTCGTCCCCATGATTGTTTCTGAACTTTGACCCCTAACCCTTGCCCTTTCACCCTGGAACACAGCACACCCGGAGCTTGCGGTTTACCTTCAATCCGCACCGTTTTTGGTCAAGATAAGGAGAGACGTATTATATTTAGAAACAGATTTAATTTGCCAGCAAAGTTTGTAGTGATTGTTCATGCATGAATGTGCCTGAGAAATCGATAGACAATGTTACTGTCAAAGCTACCATTTGTAATGAAGTATGTTCATTGTGTGACTGCGTTGCATGTGTGGCCAGCTCTTACAGAAAAAGGTACAGCAAAAGCGTACAAAAAAAAAGTTGAACAGAATACTTTGTTACCCTTTCCCTGAGGTCAAAATAGGCCATTTCCCATCCGTACAGTGTGTTGCAGTTCTGAGTTTGGATTCAAAAGACACAGTTTGATTGGTTTTTGGGGGTTTTTTTTTGGGTCACAGAGACCTGTATTTGACTTGTGTTTATGAAATAAATGCGTACAGAACTGTTCTTCTAATGGTTACATGGCAGTAGTTGTTACTCGCCCTTGTCTTCAACTTGCAAACGAATACTTTCCCTTATAAATACACGCAGGAACAAGGAAAGAAAAACAGTCTGAAAAGAAGTTTGACTAGCAGAGCATTTTGTTGGCGTGCCCACAACATCTGCTAGAAGTCCGTGTTTCGTTATTTTGCCATGCGTGATTCCAGTACTCCTCCTTACCCCAAAGTAAGTATGTAAAATCAATACAAGTGACGGGAAACGTTAAAAGCTGAACATGCTAGTAACAGAATCCATGTCCAAGATGACGGTCATTATTCCCTTTAGACCTGTACATGGCTTTACTTCTGTGGTGGACATCGGTCATAGACTGACGTATTTTGGAAGTGTCCAGTTATTTGTTCGCCACGGGAGACGGATGTCTATTATCACTTTTGTGCTATTTTGGTCAATATTGGCAGGTACAAATGCTCAGGACATGTCCAATACTTTTTCAGCCAACCATGATGTGTCCTGTTACTGTGCCCATGGATACGAAACCACCGTACGACTTGGGTAAAACTGAAAAGATGGTAGTGTTTTCAAACACCCCCCCCCCCCCCCCCCCCCCCCCCACTGCTTTTGACGCAGGTGTTTGTCTTCTGCGCTGGTTTTTGACACAAGTCTCGTCCAGTATACTCTGGTAAAGGGAGACAGCGCGGAGATGTTTTTTGAAAGTCTGTGATTATGTTCCCCACAACCGTTCAGTCAGAAGTGGTGCTGTTGATGGCAGAATAAGTGTGTTCATGCGTGTGTGTGTGTGTATATCTAGCCAAGAGTACCATAGCCTGTACGCTCTGCCTTTATTTTTTTCTTCTTCTCTGCTGTATTTCTAAGCGCAACGAGCATGAACTGTTCTCATGGAGGTCCTCTGTGCTGTATAAGCTGGACGTTGGATTCGGTTGAAGAGGCATGTTCAGATGTTGCTGATAACGGTTGAAGAGGCATGTTCAGATGTTGCTGATAACGGTTGAAGAGGCGTGTTCAGATGTTGCTGATAACGGTTGAAGAGGCGTGTTCAGATGTTGCTGATAACGGTTGAAGAGGCATGTTCAGATGTTGCTGATAACGGTTGAAGAGGCGTGTTCAGATGTTGCTGATAACGGTTGAAGAGGCGTGTTCAGATGTTGCTGATAACGGTTGAAGAGGCGTGTTCAGATGTTGCTGATAACGGTTGAAGAGGCGTGTTCAGATGTTGCTGATAACGGTTGAAGAGGCGTGTTCAGATGTTGCTGATAACGGTTGAAGAGGCGTGTTCAGATGTTGCTGATAACGGTTGAAGAGGCGTGTTCAGATGTTGCTGATAACGGTTGAAGAGGCATGCTCAGATGTTGCTGATAACGGTTGAAGAGGCATGTTCAGATGTTGCTGATAACGGTTGAAGAGACGTGTTCAGATGTTGCTGATAACGGTTGAAGAGGCATGTTCAGATGTTGCTAATAACGGTTGAAGAGGCGTGTTCAGATGTTGCTGATAACGGTTGAAGAGGCGTGTTCAGATGTTGCTGATGACAGTTACATTATTTTGCTTTTTAAATCTCGGCCACATTTGGGGAGATATTGTGACTGTGCCTGTTGGTGGCCAGGTTTGTACAGGATTTTATGCACGGCCTCAACATTTCCAACAAAGTCCTAGGGAGCGGCAACAGTCTAGCGGTACAGTGTTGGGTCATGAGTTGAAGTGCTCGTGTCATGGGTTCGATTCCTTGCTGGGGCCAAATACTTGTGCTGGCTTTTTTTCTCTTTGCCCCGTCTTCGATATCAGCCATAATTATGTGGTGAAAAAGAGTGTTGAACCCGCAAACACCCATCCGCCCCTATGTATGTTTGATGGACAGTCTTGCAGGATTGGAAAGAGACACTGCTTGTGTATGCTGACGGAATACAGTGTGGTATTGGCTATTGGTTATGGTACTCTTGTTCTGGGCAGCGCGTATGTGATCATTTTGCTGAATGCAATATCTTTGTGTGATAGACAACATATTATGTCTCTGTATATATTGTGTGTACACTTGGATGCAGTATTAGCTGTCGTTGGGTGTCACGTTATTTTTGTGTGTTTTTGGTTTGCTATTTGTGTGTGTGTGTGTGTGTGTGGTTTTTTTTCTAATGCTTGGTTAGGCTATCAACTAGTGTCACATACCGGTTTTGTTTTGTTGAGAGAAATGCTGTACATAGACTTGCATACATATTCGTGAAGGGTTCCCTACCGGCACGTGCTCTCTGTCTTTTGTCTGTATGGATAGCACCTTCAGGCAGGGAGCCCTCGACCTTACTTCATTGCCATAGCAGGAGGGTAAAACTACCAAAGTGGTGTTTGGACAATATCGGAGAGTGAACGACTTCAGTGACAGCTAAACTGTGTGTGTGGACTTTTGTGCTGCTTGTTGTATGCATGGGTGCTTGCTGATCGTACATGATGCATGCTGTTTACTACACTACACTACAATACAATACAATGTGTGATATTGTCACCTTACTATTGATGTCAGTGTACATATTCTAGAGATAATTATATTGCGTGTTGAAGGACTGTTAAAACGTTCCTCCATAGGAAGTTAAGTAGTATTGTGTGTTCACGGGCTGTTGATAAAATTCTTGATTCATTGCTGCGTTTCACATGTTGGAGGTTCATCATAGACTGATTTATTTTTGAAATGTGGGAATATTTTCTAAACAGGGTGGGAGTATGTCCTGTTATTTTTGCCTCGCTTTCTTCTCATTCGGGACAAATGTCCCATAGTTTTTCGGTCTGTCAAGATGTGTGTCCTAATAGGCTAAAATATTGATAGTCCATACCGATAAGAAGCCCTGTGATTGATTAAATTTTTTTTAAATTTTTTTTTTATCAAGGGGTTTGCTGTAGGGGACAATCTGCACCTTTAAAGTTCAGAGTTTTTTGTGTTTGAGTCGTCGGGAGTTTTGAGTTGTCACATGAAAACCGTTTTTGGGTCGTCGGGAGTTTTGAGTTGTCACCTGAAAACAGTTTCTTTCTCCTGTGTGATGCGTCTGGCTTGTAATTTTGCGTAATACTTTTGTTTTTCATTTGGTTTAACACCATACTACATGTATATCTATTGGTAATGTGCTTGTTCCTTTTCTTTTTGTTGAACTACCCGGTGTGCGAGAGTAGGTTAAAGGCTCCTAGCATGTAAAGGCTCAGTTGTCACCTGTGCTACTTGGAACAGTCTGCAAGATTACCTGGTTTATTCTTTAAGAACGTGGAAGTCTGCATATTGAGCATGGGGATGACTGAACTTCAACTTTTGTTTCAAGTCTCTGCTGGGAAAATGTTGTTTCAATTAGTCAGTCGTTGTGTCAGGGATTTGATGAACTGCCAAGCATTAGGAATTCAGGGGGAAACAAAATCAGCTGTAAGATACGCATCATTACAGTTTGCGATACGCATCATTACAGTTTGCGATACGCATCATTACAGTTTGCGCACTCTGTATGCTATCACACAATGGGTTACCGTTTCAGTTGTATTAGTGGTGTCTGTCCTTGTATCAGATTCAGCAAGATGCAGATTGTTGAGATTTTGCGAGAAATGATGTAGTCGCTGTATAATAACAAACTATATTATACACTTGTAATCCAATGTGCTGAGGTGTGACATGTATCAGCCTAGTTTTGGTCTTTCCCCCCACCCCCTCCCCAGCAAAGTATGATCGTTAATGCCAGTTGACTTGTTTGAACTTTCTGTAGATATCAGACTTACGTTGCTTTTGTTCAAATCAATGATGTTTTCTGGAGAAATTCAGATTAAAAATAAAACAAAATGAAATAAAAAAACAAACATGAGAACATGTATGTGGTGAAAATTTATTGTTGTGTGATTGACTCAAACACATTCAGAAAACTAGTTTTTCTGCCTTTCTAACAAATATTGGTCACATTCACACAGTCAGTGCACACATTACTTCAACAACTTGTGCTACAGAGAAAAGATGCAGTGTTTTTTTTTCTTCTCTTTTTCTCGTTTTCTTGAAACAAACCATGGTGTAACTTGTAGCACAAAATCCCATCTCTCTTCTGCTGCTGCCAATGCATTCACCTGAACACGTGAATAAATACCATGGATTCATACATACGTACATCTGGTAACACATCCCCAGCAAATACACATTTCAGGCATGCATCTCGATTAATCATTACATGTAGAAAGAATACAAACCACAAACAACCCCATAACAAATAAAAACTTGCAATACATGTACTGTACAATCTTTATCACACCAAAACATTTACACATGTGACACCATTCAGAAGAGAAACGTTGGAGAGAACAGGCTACACCACTACGCTATTCTTCCATCACGTCACAACATGCACACACAAATCTAGCACTGTGCAAACACCAGCATGCGAAACATCTGTAACTTCCATTTGTATACCGTATCCTCCCCTGTATCCAACATCCGCCGTGTGTGTGTGTGTGTGTGTGAGGCATGGGAATTGGAGAAGTCAAAAAGAGACTGAAATTTTCATGGTGCAGAAAGGCGGAAGGAAGGACTTTACCCGAAGAAACTGAAAAAGGAGGGGGCGGGGGGGGGGGGGAGGGGGGGAGGGGGGCGTTCAGCCTTAGTGCTGCCTACAAAAACGCATTATCTACGGTCTTTGGCTGTACTTTCCTTTTAGGTATCACGTAACTCAAGCGGGCGGCCAACAACTCAGCGGCAATCCGTGAAAAGAAAAGCTTAGCTGCATTTTTTTTTTATCAACCAGACTTTTTTAGGCGGAAAAATTTATTTTTAGGCGGAAACCCAATTTGATTTAGGCGGAAATTACAGACGTTTTTCGGCGGAAATTTCCTTTTTTTAGGCGGAAACCCAATTTCATTTAGGCGGAAATTTGCCTTTAGGCGGACAATTCCTATGCCTGCGTGTGTCGGTCGGTCTCTGTGCGTGTGTGTGTGTGTGTGTGTGTGTGTGTGTGTGTGTGTGTGTAGCGCGCACTGAGTGCTCTCTTGGGCAGATTTTCTGCGCCATATAAAAACAATTTATTATTATTATTCTAATAACTGTCTCAGCTAAACATTCTCCACAAAGCTTGTCCATGACCAATTCAATAATAATTGATATGAACAGCTAAAAAATGCATTCACGCACACACACACACACCACCATGAACAAGAAAACCACGACACTGATTTTTGACAACGCTGCATGATGGGCGTCTATAGGTTAGCTCTTTGACGACGGAGCACAATTTCTGACACACGATTTCCTATAGGAAATCGTGTGTCAGAAATTGTGCTCCGTCGTCAAAGAGTTAGTGTGTGGCATTGCACCATACTCCCCTCCCAACAGAACAAACTTGAACTTCCCACAAAGGATAGAGTTCTTGTGTAACTTGTAAAAAACAAAAATTCTGATCTCTCTTCTGCTGCACAAAAAATGAAAAAAAAGAAAGAAAAATAAGGTTTCCAAACAAGTTTTGAGAACTAAAAAGCTATCAGTATCACACAACAGTATACTACAAGTCCGAATATAATTCCCTCTTTGCTCAGACACGCACACATCCACAACAAAAGAGTTTCGCTTCATTCATCGTCTAGTAATGGGAGTTCACGAGCTGAGATGGTATCCCAAGGTACATCTGGAGTGCTACCATGGCAACGCATGAAGTGAAGGCAGCTTTTGCCATCAAGAGCATCCACGATCCGAGTCCCACAGCGTGGATCAGTATCCTGGATAAAACAACACAAGAAAGTTGTCAAAATGTACAATGAACACGCACAGAACTTGTTTTTTCTTGGTGAAAAATGACAAGTAAATTCTGGGTGAAAATTACAGTTTTTGGGCCCCTGAAGTCTGTCAAGTTGTGAAAATATTTATGTTATTTATGTGACATATACAGGGCTGCCACTTCCTGAGAGACAAAAAGCCTGAAAACTGACCCTCAAAATCTGAATGGAAGGAAAGCCAGACTCCAGGGAGCCAGTGGAAGGAAGGAAGGACTTTGCCCGAAGGAAGTGAAAAGCGGGGTGGGCGGGAGGGGGTGGGTGGGGTGTGTGTGTGTGCGGTGGCGGTCGGGTGCTGTGCTGATAGACACAGACTCGCGATGTTTTTGGCCGGAAAAGCAGGAAAACGCTTTAAAAACCAGGAAAGGACTTTGCCTGAAGGAAGTGAAAAGCGCGGGGAGGGGGGGGGGGGGGGGGGGGTGTTTCGGGCGGGGGGTTCGGGCCGCAGCGTGCTAACATCCCTGGAGAATATGGGGCGCAAAATGCACCTTACCCAGGAAAGCCGATGGTCCAGCGATAGACAGACTCGCGATTTTTTGGCTGGAAAAAGCAGGGAAAAAAACAACAAAAAGCAGGAAAGCTCTTCACAGCCAGTTCAAAAATCAGGAAAGCTCTTCACAGCAGGTTCAAAAAGCAGGAAATCCTGCCACAGCAGGAAGAGTGGCAGCCCTGAATATGAGGTGCAAAATGCACCTTACCCGGGAAGGCCGACGGTCCAGCGATAGACACAGACTCACGAATTTTTGGCCGGAAAACGCTTTAAAAAGCAGGAAAGCTCTTCACAGCCGGTTCAAATGCCGGAAATCCTCCCACAGCAGGAAGAGCGGCAGCCCTGCATATATGTAAGATCTAAATTCATATCAGCCCTAGAACACAGCCTGAGTTACACTTACTCAACAATGAGAGGTCGGTAGCAGGCCAGTCCCAACAGTAAGAGGACAACGGGCACAAGAGATTTCTGAAGATCGCTGCGGCCGTACAACCAGACCAACATGGCTGTGCTGATGTGATGAATCTGACAAGAATTCAAATTCAAATAAATCTTTATTATCCCAAAGTGGAAATTCACTCGTGGTGGATTTAGATGAACAAGCGGACAATGTAGGCAACAATAAATGAAAAACACACAAACTGATAAAGAATAACACATTTAAAATCAGAAAGATTTCTATTTAGTACTACCTAAATTAATTCTTAATATTATCATTAATAATGTTAGTAATGTGCAAGGGAAAGTAAAACAGACTACTGTTACTAATCTTAGATAAAGCTAATATTAAAAAAAAAATTGCAGTTTGTATTGTTAGTCACATACTCAAACAATCGCCATGAATTACTCACAACCACTGTCATTGTCCACAAGTACGAGTGGAATATATTGATATTAATGATAATACCTAAAACAGTAGAGGAATATCTGATGCTTTCTTTATGTTATCGTTGAGGAATATCTGATATTTTCTTTATGTTATCGTTAATTCTTTCGTTCCTTTGTGTTGTCAGTTCATCCATTGCTTTTGTTTTGTTTTCTTTAGGCACTGTTCAGTTTGAAATTGTCATTGTGAATCATTGATTAAACGACGTGAGATCACAAAGAGTGATACTCATTCAAACAGCAATAAACATAATACTACTACTACTGAACACGACTTACCAGGCTGACATTGGAATCGAGACTCATCTGGATGTACTTCCAGTCAAACTCTACGCCGCGAGCACCCACCCACAGTGGGACGACCCTACCAACAAAAACAACAGCAAACATTGCAAGTATACAGGCAACAACCACAGACAGAAGACTTCAAGTAACAGCTGGGGGGGTGCAAAGCAAACTGGCAGAAAATAACTGGAGGGCTCTAGGAATGAAAGAGGGCTTCCCATAAATCTATTTCAGGTTATAGTATGGTATGGTATACATAGCCGTCTCTTCTGAAATGCTCGTGGCACCGCAGGGCTGGAGAACGAAGTAGTGAAAGCCTGCTGCCGCCAAGCGCTACTTTATGTGCAAACCTTCACCCTGCTTTTCACTCTGGTGCATGTGACAGTATTTCTGTTTTCCACGCGTACTCTACTTTGAAAGATGGACGTGGGATTTTTAGCGTGCACACTTGATATTTGAGCCTATGTGTGTACACTAGGGTGGGAGAGGCACCGTAAACAAATAGATAAGCATGTGATTTCGACTCAAGGGATGCAAATTTTGACTTCTATTGAAATGACAACATGAAATACTACTTTACGTGCACACACACTCATACATAACTAGCAGTTGGGGGGGGGGGGGTAGTTTTTAACTTTCACCTTGTCATCACCAATTCTGCTGTGGCCCATCCCATCCCTGCGATCATGAACTTCAACTGACCCTTTCCTGCAAACTTTGACATGACAATATGCAAACCCAGGAGGTCAGCAAGATCCACGGTGCACTTCAGAAATTCCTGTAAACCAGAAACAGAGACGGCAGCCTGTGTCAGTATGTGTGAGGTTGAGCGCAGAGCTAGACATAGAGACTCCAGTCTTAGTAAGTTATTTTCAATTTTAAAAAACAAAAACCTAGTCTGCACTACATGGATGAGAGAGAGAACACAATGAAAAGCACTACAACAAACAGGCCCTGGCATTGCAGACATTCAAATTTTACAACAAATACAGTCATCATCTCATCAGATAACTTCAGACAAGAACAGCCCACGGGACAGATGCATAAGAGCCTGCAAAGTGACGCATTCTTTGGTATCTGTATGACTATGAGTGTGTGTGGTTTTACTGTCTCAGTGTCTGCATGGGCCCAGTGGTGTAGCTGTCAAAATACCTGCAACAAATTCTGCGTTGTGATTTCCTCCTCAAACATCTATTGCAGCGATTGTCAAATGCGCTCGCCCGCTCGCTTTCGCTACCAAATTTACCGTCGGGCGAGTGAAAGCTCCGGTAGCAGTAGCCCGAATGGCGAGCAGGAATTCTGAGATGAATCAGAACCTAGCACTAGTAGCAGCCACTCCGGCTTCCAGAATTTTTTTTCGGGCTACCAGTTTTGTTCAGGGCGGTAGCCCGAATGGCTACCATGGTCCTGACACATTTGACGATCGCTGCTATTGACGTTTAGCTGGTCAGTGTAGGGAGGGTCCTACTAATTACCCAAAAAACCGAAAACAACTCTTAATACGGGTAGAACACAGTTAAAACATAGAAATAACAACACACAATCATGATTAAAGGTGAAAAAAGAGGCATTAAACTAGTTAAAAGGAAAAAAGTACTTATTCACTCCAAGAGAACAGGACGAAATGAACGTGTCTCCCAAGGGAAGCGACTCTGGTCCCGACTGGTTATTTTCTGCAATGTCACCTTTTTTTCTTTTTAGCTTTTTTAAGGCCTCTTTTTCACCTTTAATCATGTTTGTGTGTTGTTATTTGTATGTTTTAACCATGGTCTATCCGTATTAAGAGTTGTTTTCAGTTGTTTTCGGTAATTAGTAGGACCGGTGTAGGGAGGTGGTATAGAGTCAAACTACTCATCCTAAATGCTTTTAAAAACATACATTTTGTATCCCAGTCATGCTGGTGGGTGTATTTTTTTTTTAAGGTGAGTCCTCAGCTTACAAAAAAAAAGAAAAAAAGAAGAAGAAACAGAGTTACATGAATCATCCTATCAAAATCTTTTTTTGTCCTCACCCCAGTGACATCAAGACCCCCAGCAGCGGCTGCAGACTCTGGAAAGAACGTTGCTAATAGCAACATCTTGCAAAGCTGTGTGAACAGATAGGCTCCTCCAGCTTGGACGCATTTCCAAAATGCACTGTACTCTGCTCTGAAACCACAACACACCACCTTGTAACCTTCTCAGAATTTCTAAAATTGTACGAAGATCGGTGAAATACCACAATGCGGTTGCAACAGGTTAGTTTTGTTGGGATGAAGGAGAACACTTTAACCACCTGACCTTTTAGTCGTAAATTTGAAACAGATCTGTTCCTATGACCCTCCCTACCCAGCATTTATTGTCTTTAATACAAGGATATATATGCCCCACCCCAATGTGCACCCCCCTCCCCCTCCCACAGCTCTCCCGCCGGTTCATCCAAATGTAATTCTTTATTTTCTTTCCCTTTGCGCACTGCCCTCGAAACAGCAAAAATGGCTAAATTATTCAGACTCTGGCTGTCAGAAGAAAAGGACGAAAGATGCGAGCATTCTAAGCACACGAACTGATTGAGTTGATTTTTACCGTTTTGTCACGAATTGACGATACTTACAAACCAGAGCACTTGTACACAATAACGTAGGGTACATATGATAGGGCAACACAATTTCCAAAGTGGAAAAAAGTCATTTTGCTGCAAACTCGATGAACGAAAATTCTCGTTTCACACTTTCGACACGTTTCCGATTAATTTCCGGCAAAACCGGAAGAGGTATTTTTCCAACTAAAAAGGGAAAAACGCAGAAAGAAATTGCTGAAGTTCATTTTTAGTTGGTCAGGTCGGATACTGCTTTTCTGTACAGCGGCAGTGGTTTGGATACAAAACGCGCTTACTATTAAGCTTTTTGCAAAGCCAAGAACTTCCACGACTGTGCTTTAATTTACGCTGGAAACTTTCTAGAGGATGCAGTACCTAGATCCCGCTTCTTCGTCAAAGGGTAACGCTAACTCCTACATGAGGTAGGCCTCAAATGGGCCTACCTGAGATAGGCCAAGCGGGAACGAATCAGACGCATTTCAAGATCTCTGAGAAAAATGTGTTGGACACTTTAAAACAGCTTTTCAATCATTAGTTAGCGGCAGCTTTTAAACCGCAAGAAATTCCTAGTGTTTACACAAATGGTAATATGTTTAAGTTTATACAAGCCTGTTCAAGTGTCAGTGTCACTGACTGCCCATAACATGTGTGTGTGTGTGTGTTTGTGTGTGTGTGTGTGTGTGTGTGTGTGTGTGTGTGTGTGTGTGTGTGTGTGTGTGTGTGTGTGTGTGTGTGTGTGTGTGTGTGTGTGTGTGTGTGTGTGTGTGTGTGTGTGTGAGTGAGTGTGTGTGTGTGTGTGTGTGTGTGTGTGTGTGTGTGTGTGTGTGTGTGTGTGTGTGTGTGTGTGTGTGTGTGTGTGTGTGTGAGAGAGAGAGAGAGAGAGAGACTCTCTAAAATACATTTTTGACAACAAAATTAAAGTTTATAAACATTCATAATTTGATAATTTGAAAACAAAAACAGCAACAACAACAAACACAACAACAACAACAATTAACAACACAAACACAATTTTAACAAACCCAACAAAACAAAAAAGTAAACAAACATGTTTCACTATGAGTTCCACTGGTTTCCACAGGCCCTCAAACAATAAAATTCCAGGACATTGAACAGTCTGCTTGTTCAAAAGCAAAATACTACACACACACACACACACACACACACACACACACACACACACACACACACACACACACACACACACGCACACACTTGTGACATATATACACGCACCTGATGATGGTCGGGCTCAGTATGGGGGTGGGAAGGTGGGATCAAGTCAAGTCAACTGAGTCATTTATTTCCAGACCCATTTGGGTTCACTGGTGGGACCTCGTAACACAGGAGGTCAGTTTTTAATTCATTTTTTAAAACCGCATCATCCATGTGACGGGGAGACAACTGTACATGCATGGTTGAAGCATAATCACCTGATCATTAAGTTAAGTGGTTTCTGTCCCTTTTATGTCGCTTTTATTTGCTTAACTTGTAACCACTTCGCAGTCATTACCGTTTCCTTTTCCATCTGATCATTGCATATTTGAGACGGCTATAACTTGAAGCACTTAAAACCCAGCCGGCCCACGCCCCGCCCACTTGAGGCCTACCCCACACAGTAATTAGCGTTGCCAATTGACGAGGCTGCAATCGTTGCCTGAAAAAATATTTTTGTGTTTGCAGTAGCTGGCCGCACAAGATACTTGTCGCTGTTTTGTCTACCAGTTAAAGCAGTCCTCCTTTCTTGGCTATGCAGAAGACAGAAAACCAATGCGATTCGCTTGACTGGCTACCTATCTACGTCATTGCGTAACGAGTGACCGAACAGAAGCACAACAAATATGGCGCCGTACAGTGCGGCAACGCTTTTTCTCGTGTGCTTGTTTGGCCTGTGCAGCGGTCTGCACGGACGTTCACGTCGGTTTGGTGTTCCTGCAAGAACACTTCACACACCAGTGCTCTCAGAATCCGAAAAATGGGGCGAGAAGTTTATTGTTATGCGAGCAGAGGGGATTCTTAGCGGTGCAGACGATGTTGATCAAGCGGTCAGGCCGTTGGGCCGCTTCCGTCGCGACGCCACTCGATTAACTCCACCCACAGAAACAGAGGTAAGACAGAACGCACTCATTTAACTAGTGCCATTTTGACTTAAAAGGATCGAAGATGGCGTTTAATAAGGGAAGGACTAATAGGTGCTGGACACTAGTTTGCCATGACCGCAGGTGAACTTCCGTGTTCTTGATCGCAGCGCTTTTTTTTTTTTTTTTTTTTTTAAAGCGAAGGACTGGGAGTCACATGATCGACCAGGTGACACTTCGACAGAAAGCTTGTATCAAATTGTAACACAGTTTCTCTGTTTGTGTCTGTTGTTTATGAACTGAATGGATTATTGTAATCATGTTAACTGGAAGTGCCTGGGTACACATAGCAAGTTTATTGTAGTACTGTAGTTACCACATGACCCTAGGTGATGTACTGATGATGATGAATCATTGTGATAATAATAAAGCAGTCATTCTCATGAGTAGATTCTCCTGGCTGCATGATATATGCCGTCAGCAAGAGAGATCTGTCGATGAGGCCTCAAGGGTCCAATAGGACATAATTATGATGCATGAAACTGTCCACCCCCTCCCTCTTGCTTTTTCCTTATGTTTTCTATCACTAGTATCAGCCCCCCCCCCCCCCAACACACACACACACACACACACACACACACACACACACATGTGTATGGACACAAAGAAACTATTCCTAGATGAGGAAAACATGAATTTTTATTGTACCCTGCAGCAATTAATAGCTACCCAGGTTTTTCAGTACCAGCTATCAATGGCATGTGTGTGTGTGTGTGTGTGTGTGTGTGCGTGACTGTGTGCATGTGTGGGTTGAAACTGTGCCTGTGTGCCACTGCGTGTTGGGTCGTCAACTTTACACCCAGCTGTCTGGTTTTGCGGCTGAGGCCATTCAATGCCTTGTGACTGAGGTCATTCAGGCTTTGTGAAGTTTCCTCTGTCAGTATCAGGATTTCCTAACTGAACCCGGATCTAGACTCAGGAGTACAAACGTTTTATGTTTTGAGTGCAGCATACTGTTGAATCGTTTAGAAGGGTAGTTGGAATGAAAAAAAACACACAAAAAACTCAACCCAAAAACTGGGAAAAGCAAGCAAAGAAAAAAGCTACCACCACCACCCAAAAACAACCACCACCACTAAAACAACAGGTAAAGACCAAACAAATGAGACCTAAGATACCCCCCCCCCCCCCCCCCAACAAAACAGAACACAAAAACGACAACAAAACAGTCTTGCACTGATACATGTACTTGCTGGGTGGGTTGGGTATTTAGATAAAAATACTGGCCATTTTATGTGTCACTCTGCATGTGTGTGAGTGTGTGTGTACATGTATGTTTTGTGTTATGCTTGTGTCACTCTGTGTGTGTGTGTGTGTGTTTGTGTGTGTGTACATGTAAATTTTATATAAACTAGTGTCCAAAAGAAACGATACCAAACTGTTGTCAGAATGTTTTTGTGCAAAGGGATCCCCGAGGCCTAAAAAAATAGGTTTACGTATCCCACGTCCCAAATACAGCGTCTGCGCTCGGGAATACCGGAAACATTTGCTAATGAAATATACCACTCTGAAATTTCTGTATTGTTCTGCTTTTATTGTATGCCCTTGTCAACCCTTGGTATTGTTTCTTTTGGACACTAGTTTATGTTTGTTATGCGTGTCACTGTGTGTGTGTGTGTGTGTGTGTGTGTGTGTGTGTGTGTACATGTATGTAATTACATACACTACATGTGTGTTATGTGTGTGTCACTGTGTGTGTTTGAAACGCTTCAGCTGTTGCATATATATTTACAGCGCAGTGTCTAAACTACTTAACTAGTGGTCAATGAATCATTTTTTTCATGCGAGAATACACACGACAGGTGGCAGCGCAGTAAAAACAAAAAAATCAGGTGAAACGTCCCTCTGATCTCCCTCAATCATTAGCTCAGTAATTGATCGGATACTTTAGTGTTGTGATAACTTGTGGTGTTGACAGAATTACGGAATATTGGTAGTGGTGCGTGTGTGTAGTTTGTACATCCAGTGATATGAAGGTTTTTTTGTGGGTTTTTTGGTTTATTTTTTTAACCTGTAGTGCAGGTGGCTCAGTATACACCACACCACCCTTTACCTCCACCCTGCTCCACCCCTCCACCTTTCCCCCACTTCAACTTCACACGCAAACACACACACACACACACACACACACACACACACCAAAATACAAAAGAATTTAACACCCCCACCCCCCTTCCCGAATACAACGACAGTAACAAAACACAAAACAACAAACAGAAACAAAACATATAAAACCATCTAGCAAACGAACAAACCAAGCAAGCAAGCAAATGTTATTGAAAGAGACAAAACACAACCACAGTGGAAACCTTTGCTCTTGTTCTCAGTAAAAACAGTTTGTCAGAGATCCTTATCTTTCCATTCCGCACCCCTGTGGAATCAGCTCCCTAAGCCATGCATTAAAACTGGCAGAATCCAGTACCAGTTTTAAACGCTGTTGTAAAACTCATCTAACCTGTCTACATGAATTTACAACTGATAAACTTGTACATGTAGTATACACGTACTTGCTGTTTTTTTCCCCACATAACTTGCAGTTCGGTACATTACCTACATGCTGCCTATGTGTGTGTGTGTGTGTGTGTGTGTGTGTGTGTGTGCGTGTGTGTGTGTGTGTAAGTTAGTATTTATTTTATGAGTGTTCTGCGTTTGTTTCTCAGTGTGCAACATTTGTTCTTATGCGATTGGTTTATGCTGCCCGTGTGTTGTTGACTGTAGTTGCTTTAACTGATTTCCATTATTATGTACGGCGCTTGGAGCCTGTTGTGTACTTGTAGTGATAAGCGCCCTGTAAGTCTCTTATATTATTACTGTTATTTTCATTACTATTGTTACAAATGTTTTCTTCTTCCCATTTCCAGGCCCATTTGAACGACAGCCACACCACACTGATCGTGCACTGGGCAGGGGAGGGCAGCGATGTTATCATCGCTCTGGCCAAGGGGTCGGTGAATGGTGACGCGGAACAGTCCAGCAAGGTCTACGTTTCCTGGAACTATGGAGAGAACTTCACAGACATCACGCCCCGGTTCGTCATGTCCAGCCTGCACACCGTCAAGATCGACAAATACTACAACTCAGAACTGCGGAACAGTCATGTGGGTATCTGTGTGTGTGTGTGTGTGTGTGTGTGTGTGTGTGTGTGTGTGTGTGTGCGCGCATGTGCATGCACGCGTGCGTTCGTGTGTGCATGTGTTGCTGCTGATGTTGAGGTGGGGAAGAAGCACAGTGGACAGTTGTGTGTTTTGAAAAGTCCTTTTTTTTTCATACCCTCAAGGGCCATAGGAAGGAAGGGAAACGACCATATATATATATACATATATCATTACAGCCATCTATGGCACAATTCTTACATGTATACATGTGAACACTGCACTCACAAAGGAACAGTACTAATACCAATACACAGATTTACGGAGCACGTCGTCCATTAAAAACAATGTTAACAACAGACAAATACTAAAGAAAGGGGAAAAAAAACCCCTGAAATTACAGAGAAAGTTAATGTGTGCGAGAGTGTGTGTGTGTGTTGGGGGGGAGGGGGGGGATGACACTACCTGGCACAGGTGTACAGGTGTGCTACATGTTTTTCCTCAATCAGAAATACATACAGTTCATGCCTGCTTGCATAACGCGCCCCTCACGCTCCTCACACAGGCATTGAATCACGTGATGGCCTAATATAGCGTCACCCTTTCAGTGACGGTGGACTGGGGTATGACTAGTCACGCTCTGCTTCACTCGTAAACAACACAGTCACATGCTCACTTTAGCTGACGGCTTTACTGCTGCGGTAGTCTGGCCTGTCCCCTCCTTCCTTCACTAGCAGGGTATGGGAGCCAGTTTACTGACACCTAAGTGCGGTGTAGATGAAAGGTTTGCTTAACACGGCGGAGTGACAGTGGAAGGGTGGGTAGAGGTGGGGGGGGGGGGGGGGGGGGGGGGCGGGGTGTTGATGGTTGGGTTTCAGGATGTAGTCTCGACTTCATACAGTCAAAGGAAACAGTGTTTTGGATTAAGCACACCATCAACAGGGTGGGTAGAGGTGGGGGGTGGAGGGGGGGGGGGGGGGGGGGGTTGGGGGCGGGGTGTTGATGGTTGGGTTTCAGGATGTAGTCTCGACTTCATACAGTCAAAGGAAACAGTTAGTGTTTTGGATTAAGCACACCACCAACAGGGGATTCGGTCTAGTGGTTATCGCATTCCACTTCAGATCCTGATCCTGGTTCAAGTGCCCGGTGGGCAGAAAGATGGTGGGCTTTTTTCTTACCATATCGAATCAAATCCACATGCAGACTCGTTTATGGTGTCTGTCTCACCTTCGTGTACACACTGATGCACGCATAATATCAAGCGTGCATGTTAAAAATCCCATTTCAAACGGCATGGAAAACAGTTAACCAGCATGCACAACTACACTGACAATGGTATGTTGAGGTTGGTCAGTTTAAGTTCTGCAATCTCAGCAAAAAGCCGCAAACATTGCGTTTTGTAAAATCCTTCGACTGTGCATAATCCAGGCAACTCCGTGACAGTTGCAGAGTTTTCAGCGCTTCGGGGACCCTTATGAAACCAGAGCACGAGTTTGCCGTGACATTATTTGGCTTTTGGTCAGTGAGCGAGACACATCGCTACAGTGTCCAGCGGATCTTGAGTGCTGCACGGTCTTTCTCACAAACTGAGCTGTGAAATCAGGCTGCCCTGGCCTTTATTAGGGTTTCAGGGACGCTGAAAACTCTGCATCTGTGACAGAGTTGACTGTGCTTACAATTTTTTTCACACTTCAGAAAGCTTTTTGTTGGGAGCTTAGATCTTTAATTGAAGAAGGAGAACGTACACCTGCGCACAAAATGGGAGAGAGCGCGGATTAACCCACTACACCGTGCTGGCGGCGGGTGGGAAGTGGAGAATGGGGTGCTTAGTTTAACCCTGTTCCTACCAAGTAAACCAAGGGACTTATTCCCTTGCCCAAGTGAACCAAGTGTTAAAACAAAGACTAGAATCTCAATAAACGTTACGTACCATCTTCAAAATGAA
Source organism: Batillaria attramentaria (assembly GCA_018292915.2). Classification (NCBI taxonomy): domain Eukaryota; kingdom Metazoa; phylum Mollusca; class Gastropoda; family Batillariidae; genus Batillaria; species Batillaria attramentaria. Next base: position 32,028 of record JACVVK020000471.1, on the reverse strand, counting down.
AAATGTAAGGAGAAAGAAAACCTACCACACAAGCAAACTAATCAATAGAAAGGTGCAGTAGAAAGAGGAACGAACAAGAAATCCACATGACCGGCCCCCGTAGTGTACTGGTTAGCACTTTGGACCATGGACCAGGAGACCCGGGTTTGAGTCCCATCCGAGACAGGTGGGATTTTTCCTACCTAGGTCAGCTCCTACCCAGAGCGGGTGTGCTGTGGGCCCAATGGGGAGGCTGTTGCCACACAGCCGAGATTCACCCACTTCACAGGTGCGACTTTGGGGGCGCTTCCCTTGGTATGACACGTCTGATGATGTAGATGATTACATGGCCGGCACCGCGGGTGCCATAGTTCTTGGGCCTGGTTAATGCCAGGATAATGCCGTAGTCCCAAACCACACGGACCTCCATAGCATCATCTTGCCATCATCCTCATCTCCATCATCATGCATAATAAAAATTGCGCCAGCGTCCAAGCCTTCCGTGGATTCCACCCATTACCTGGGAGGAACACCACTGGAACTGGCAAACAGTTGGGGCAGCACAAAAAAAAGGAAAAAAAAAGAAGAAGAAAGAAATCCACATCTGTGGTACAAAACTTGTTGAGGGATTCTTGTGTAGTAAACATGCAATAATTGTATTCTGTTACACGTATTATAAGTCCTTGTGAATTAGTGTCAGCACGTACCAGGGTTGTTGGTAACCCAACACCTTACATTACCGCACTATGCGCAAGGCAGTCAGCAGGAACGGCATAGAATCATCATCTGCTATGCTATAGTCTACATGTTTTTGGGTCAGGCTTGGCTTACACAAACTGCATGTATTGATAGCGGTGAAGCGTGGCGTTCTGCTGAAGTCAGGATGACACAGTGTGCGCAGAAACCTCTACATTTATAGCTTGTTGTGCTGCACTGTTTTTAGGCTTTCTTATGTGTGTGTGGGGGGTTGGGGGGTGGGGTAGGAGTTTAACGTCCTTTTCCACCACATGTGGGTGATATCAAAGACTGGGCAACCAGAAAAAGACCAGTACACATATTTGGCCCCAGCTGAGATTCGAACTCACGACCCTAGTATTGGGAGTCCAACACTTTACCATTCAGCTATCCCGGCTCCCCATGTGGGGAGGTGGAGGGGGGATAAGGAGAGGGGTGGGGGGAGGCAGGGTCATTGGGAAGGGGGCCTGATTATTCAGCAATATCTGGATTTTTTTTTTTTTTTTTTTTTTGCTGACATAAGCAGAATTTTTTATTTTTTTTTTTATCCCAGTACAGCAACGTAAAATTAATTTTGTTCAGATTGATGTGTCTGATTTCTTAAAATTCTTTTATTCATTTTTTTTTCCTTCCTGTGTACATGTCTGCCAGTCTCTTTGTTGCGGTTTCTGACCGATTCCATTGTGACACAGTAATTGGCACTTTACCAGAACAAACAAATGCAACGCTTTCGGTGCAATGTTACCCCGCGGCATAATGATTTAATCATATCAGTTTTCAGTCCGGGATTGACAGCAGCTAGAATGTCTATGTTGTGCTGCACCATGCGACTTAATATGATAATCGATCTGCAGTTGCAAGTGGTGTGACCTTTACATGAGTCATGGGAATATTGCCTGATTGGTTGTTTGTTTTTTTCCAGCTCGCAGGTTCACCAAAATTTTCACTAGTGCCAAGGTTGTCAGTGATTTCAGATTAATATCCGACCATGGCTGATAAAAAAACTTCGGTCATAAGTTTTCAAACATCTGTGTCCAGCATATATTCACTGAATCACAGTTTTACACAAAATAATCCCGAAAAGCTTTGGCAACGGCTGCATGCTATAGTAGTACAAGTATCAACAGGGTCTAGTCACAGAATTAATTTTGTATTTCGTAGTAATTTTTGACACAGGCTTGTGTGTGTGTGTGTGTGTGTGTGTGTGTGTGTGTGTGTGTGTGTGTGTTGGACATTGGTCATAGATCATTTTCAGAAAGTCTGGTTACTTCCAAGATGAAACGTAACATCAGACATTTGTCCTAAAGATTGTCAACTGTGGTGCAGAAAATTTCTGCACCACAGTTGACAATCTTTAGGACAAATGTCCTATGCTTTTACAGTCTGTCAGGAAATTAGTCCAATCATGTAGTTCCCAAATCCCATGGACATGCAGACATAAAAGCGTAACTTTGACAGTAGGGCGCTTCAGATTGAGATGTTACTTACCATACAAAAGTTTATTGAATCATCGGGTGGATTTGCCACTTAAATTTCTATGTTTACGATGTGTCCACGCAGACGGGCTGTTGCTGCCACGAACTCATGCTTCCTACTGCGTTCTAGACTATAGTACAGTTTGATATGTGTTCTCTTCTCCTTTCTTCTCTTCTTCCTGTCCCCTTTTGCCTACAACTTTTTATCCCCTTCAGTCCTTCAGGGGTAATTTCTCTGCCATACACATATGCAACTTGGTTCATATGAGCACATATATAAGTTTTGACTTGTGCTCTGTTGTAGTGCTGTTTGTCAATTTGTATAGATCTATATGAATAAAACGTTTAAACCAGGTGTGTGTTAGTTTTCATCTGGCTGAATCAGATTTATTTACTGAAACAGCATGCGCGCACGCGCGTGTGTGTGTGTGCAGGCGTGCGCGAAAGTGGGTGTATGTTTTAGATACTTGATATCATTGCTTTTTCTGACTGGACAGTTTTGGGGGAAGTAGTTCATCGGGAAGTAACGCCTGCATCAAATTTTTATGCAAACAAACTCTGTTTGTTTTTTTCCAGTACGTGTTTGCAGACGTGACCCACAAGTGTTTGTTCATGACGAGAAACTACGCCCGTACCTTCACCAGGCATTGCGATTTGCCGTTCCAGCCGAAAGTCATCTCCTTACACCCGAACAACCCCAACTACATCCTGGCTTTTGACCCAGACAGCAGGAGCTCGCAGGTAAGGAAACCGCTCTGCTGGAGACTGCCTGCATTGGTCATGTGACAAGGTCAGGGGTCATGTGCTTTATGACAGGGTCAGGGTCGTGTACTTTTTTGTTTTTTTGGGGGACAGGGGTTCTGAGATACTGTCACATCGCTGAAAGAAACTGTGGACAGCACATTAGAATTGACATGCGGGTGGATTTCCACCTTCGGCTAAAAATTTTCCTCTCCTTCCGAAAGTATGTTTCCTCCTCTGAGGCAGTTAAAATCATTCCAGAATGCACCAACTCGCAGAGATTTGCCGCCAAGATAACGTGTCTCCTCCTCTGAAGCATTTAAATTCATACCGAAAAACACCAAATTACACAGATTTTAGTCTGATTTAAAAGAAAAAAAAAATCCGGTGGAGCTTGCCCCCCGCACACCCCTAGCACAACGCAAATGCTTTGCAGACGTGCTCATGGCTCTGCCACTGCGTCACTATATGCTACACACTTTTCATTTTATTTGACAGGGGCTTGTCCAGTCAGTATTCTCAATTCCAAAATATCATGAAATCAAGTCGAACATCAGTGAAAATACCTGTAAGAGGCTGATGCAAAATGTGCGAAGAAGCGGTCAACGGTTTGTTTTTCCAAAGAACTGGATAAATGTATTCCTCAGTTTTGTTTCACACTTGTATTTGTATCGGTTATTCTGTATTTTGAACGTCTGTGTCCTTGACACTAATGCATAGAATCAGAATGAACTCAGGTAAATCAGAAGTATACTGGTTGCCAGTGCTGCAAGTGATGCTTGGACATGGTGTGTGTGTATTCATTCAGTGATGCAATTTGTGCTGCAGCTGTACCTGTCCAGAAACTTCGGCCAGTCATTCGAAGTCATTCGCAGCGACGTCAAGGCGTTCTTTTGGTAAGCTGCATTTGGCTGCTTGTACAGTTTACAGATATTGTTTTGTTGTGGAATTGAAGTGTAACGTCATGCTTTTGCACTAGAAATTCTCAGTTGTACAAATTACAGTTGTTCCTGCCTCTGCTAACACAAGTGTGTACAAAGAGCTTTCACAGTGAGATGCCCCTGGTTATGGAAAATACACTTCATGAGTTTGTTGATTTTGACCGAAAAACTGTCAATCTTAGCAAGCTGTTTTTCGGTCGAAATTAACGAACGAGTGTGGTGTATTTTACGTAATCGTGGGCACCAAATTATTTATCGTACTTGCATTTCTTTGATTTGAAAGCTGACATTGATCGGCAGTCTGAATGCTTTATGTGGCAAATCTAACTGAAGTGCTTTACTTCGTGCTGTCCATAAGCTTGGAGAAGTCAGCAGGTTCATCTCAAAGCCTCCGTTTGAGTAAAGAACTGGAACTAGGCTTACTATTGTCAAAACATGACCGATTGTGGGTCAAAACATGACCGATTGTGGGTCAAAACATGACCGATTGTGGGTCAAAACATGACCGATTGTGGGTCAAAACATGACCGATTGTGGGTCAAAACGCAGCAAAATCAACAATTTCACATCCATTGACTAGTGTCCCCATTCCCACACAGGGTCAAACTGCATCATGTCATGACGTAAATTATTCTTTAGTTGTTGGGGGTTTTTTTGGTCATATCGTGACGCAAGTCCTTTAGCCAGAAGACTCTGCTAGGGGTAGTGCATGTACTCTCTTTAGGTACACCCATAATTTTCATGTGCGACTTACATGGGTACAGTGTGAAACCAGGCGTGGTGATTTACAGATTTGTAGACCCTGACCTCTAATAGTGGTAGAGTGGTATAAAAAGACCTTTTCTACGCTTGCTTGTGTAAGTATCCTTTGTGTACACGTGCATCTACAGGGGAGTTGCAGAATACGATTCATCCAACACTTTGTACGTTGAGGAGAAACGAGCGACTGGCGGCAACGTGGTTGTCAAGACCGAAAACTTCTTTCAGTATGGCCGCTTCACGACCGTCGTGGAGGGTGTGGAGGACTTTGAGGTGCAGGACGAGTACCTGTTTGCCACGAAGAAACCGGTAAGCACTGCGAAATCAGCTAATCTGTTACAAGCAGCAAGTGGCCCACTTTCGTGCTTGACTTACTGCCTTATTGCTGTACTGTGTGTGTTGCCTCGGGGCGTAGAAAAGAGCATAATTTGATGTGAATTTATTTTAACTCATTCAAGACGGGGCGAGTTTTCCTCAGCCATCCCCTTCAGACAGGCCGATTTGTGAGGTTCAGAAAAGAAAATCATAAAACATAACAAAACAAGATACAGACTTGAAATTTTCAGGGTAGTTGACTAAGATATTTATGCAGCTGTTGCTGAAATTTCAACTTCCAAACTTCAATATCTTTGTTGTTAGTCATGTTGTACAAAAAAATCATGATCTGCATACGCGGCTGTTCATTTGAAACCGATGTGCGCGTTTCTCGGGAAAGAGTTAAAGAGTGGATGTGTTTGATGTGGAAGATTTGAAAGCTTTGGAGAGGGTACCAGGCCAAAATTTACGTGGGATACATTCCTAATTAACAAGTATAGATAAAATGAATATGAAACACGCCATGGCATTAGATATACCAGCCCTCACCATACCTCCCACATTTTATTTAGTTTAGTTTAGTTGTTTGTTTAATTTGTTTTGGTAATTAGATGTTTGCTTCTGTTTCCTTTTTTTTGGTTCTTTTTTTTTTCTTTTCGGACAAGTTCCTGCTCGCTGCCTCATGTTTCATATGTATAATCTGCGCAGCATCTGTATGGATCAGACTTGAACGGAACACTTCAGTTCTGGGTGTCGCACAACAGGGGGCGATTCTTCGCTGCCGAGTTCCCCGGCTGGCACAATCACACTGTAAGTCAACATGGCGGGAAAAAAACCCCCGAACTATCAGTATTACTGTTTGATTCCTTTTGGGAAATTGAGCCTGCTTTGAGCCTGAGGGAGGTGTGTTGTTCCTGCAGAGCAGCGTTGGGTGGTAATGGCCTCTCAGTAGGCTTCATAGTCATAGTATGTTTTCTCTAGTCTGATTTTGTCCATCCTACCCTTCAGCTAGTGACTCCAGTATGTGTGTGTGTGTGTGTGTGTGTGTGTGTGTGTGTGTGTGTGTGTGCACAGGTGTGCGCATGCATTGTGTGTGTGTGTGTGTGTGTGTGTGTGTGTGTGTGTGTGTGTGTGCGTGCGTGCGTGCGTGCGTGTGTGTGTGTAATTGTGTGTGTAAATGTGTGTGGTGTGTGTGTGTGTGTGCACAGGTGTGCGCATGCATTGTGTGTGCGTGCGTGTGCGTGTGTGTGTGTGAAGGAGAGGCATTTTGCTTCATACCATGTGAATTGGTTAGCCATTGCTTAGTAGTTGCAGTCTTTTCCTCTCCCATGTTTTGGCCTTATGTGTTTGGGTTTTTTTTTTCCTCCTGTATTCAGGTTCCCTTTTGGGTTACATATAGTGTTACATATAGTGTTACATATAGTGTTACATATAGTGTTACATATAGTGATGTACTAAAATATTTTGATTTGATTTTACAGGACTACTATGTGGCTGATGCGTCTGAGGACCAGGTGATGCTGTGCGTGACACACAACAACACCGTCACGCATCTCTACATCTCCGACGTGCAGGGCTCGCGCTTCTCTCTCTCGCTTGAGAACATCGTCTTCTTCAACCCAAAGGGAGCCAACAAAGACACATGGCTTGGGTACGGACATAGTCGTACTTTGTTGTTGTTGTTTTTCTCTCCTTAACCTTCCGGCTACGTCGCTAAAAAACTTCTTAGTCCTACATCGTGTGAAACAACTTACCCATGGTTTTTATATAGGTAATTTTCGACTTATTCCTAGTCCTACGTCTTGGGAAACAAATTACCCATGGTTTTTACATAGGTAATTTTCGACTTATTCCTAGTCCTACGTCGTGGGAAACAAATTACCCATGGTTTTTATATAGGCAGATTGTAGCTTATTCCTAGTCCTACATCGTGGGAAACAAATTACCCATGGTTTTTATATAGGCAATTCACAACTTATTCTTATTTATTGTTTAATTACTCTGCTAATTACAAGTTAAACAACACAATTTTTAGCATGAACATAGTCAAACCATTTATTGACAAAGTCATGATATTTCAAAGGTGTGACATAAATATTGACCGAGATACATTCATCTAAAGCAATATGTGTGCAACTTTTTACCCATGACGTAGCCGGAAGGTTAATAACATCAACAAAATTAATGGTTCTGACTTTTTCAGACTTTTTATACGAAAAGACCATGGACCCTCAAAATGTACAAAAGGACCCTAAAAAATATGGAGAGAGGGTCCCAATTAAGGACCCTTGTATTTTCAAATGACAGGGTACACTCACTGCGTGACTCATTCCAGGTACTACACCAACGAGACGTTTGCCGACATCCACAAGGTGGCTGGACTGCGCGGCATCTACATCGCCTCGCAGCTCGTCAACGGCAGCCTCGTTCCAGAGCACCAGCGCAGCCTCATCACCTTTGACAAGGGAGGCGAGTGGGAACTGCTGACGTCACCTCGTCAGCTGCACGGCCGGCCTAATTACAATTGCAGCAAGGTGAGTTAACGCCTCGTGACAGTGGAACTTGTTTTTGTATTGGCTAATGGTTGGATTAGTTTGTTCATAAGAGTGTATTCTGTATTGAATTATAAGCTATTTCGTTGTTGACTCCCATGAATAGTGCAGAGAACTCATTCGGCTTCGCCGGTTGAGCATCGGACGTGACATCAGAAGGTTTGGGGGTTCGAATCCCAGCAGAGCCCAAACTTGTACAGGCTTTTTCACTGCTCTTGTCATTGACATCACTCTTATAAGGGACAACAGACATTACCTGTCAAAACATGCACCCACCCAATCTGTCTAAACACCCGCCCACCCAACCAGCAGGAAAGCAACACTTCTGCAGAGACTGGGGTGGGGACATTTTTGGAAATGTCTGAATTTTGGAAAATGTGCTTTCTGTGGGTGTGCTGCAGAGAGAGAGAGAGAGATTGAGAGAGAGAGAGAGAGGGAGAGTGATCTGCTGCGTCTTTTTTGTTTGTTTGTTGTTTTTCTTTTTTGGTTTAGGATCAGCATGTATTGACAATGTGCATGACACACTGTGGCAGGCTGCAGTGTAAGACAACATTTCTTGTCACCTAATATCCCGTATCACCACATAATTACATGCCCCCTGCCTCCACAGATTTCTTGTTCTCCAGTTCACACCCCCCCCCCCCAACTCATCCCCCACTCATCCACCCCTCCCCCAACAACCACCACCCCACCCCTCTCATTTGTCTACCATATTAAACCCCTTCCCTCCGACCTCACACCACCATCACCATCTCCACCCCACCACTGCCTCCTCAGTCGTAGCTACATTGACGTCCTCCTTCAGCAGGAGAAAATTTTTTGTAATGTGTCGGAGAAAGAAAGTTTGAGTGATTGCCGTGATAATTTTTTTTTTTCGTGGAGTTAATTTTTTCCCTGATGTAAATTTATTTCGTGTGTTGTTTTCTCTGTCACTTACCACTGCTAGCCGCGAAGAGAGTATTGGAGTAAGGAGGAGGTAACTATGTGCATGTGTGGACTGCATGCCACGTGGTTTGTCTAGTGCAGGCTGACCGTTGTTGTTTTTAGTTTTGTTGTCTTGAACTGACCTCGCAACTCTCTCTTACCTTACACACATTGAATCAGTTGCATTCACTTTGTCTGCGTCACCGACCACTTCTGCCAAGAACACATGGTATGGATTCTTTAATTACGAATCGGCACATGTACGTGAATTTCATGCATTCGTTTGGAACCATGGTTGACCGTGCTGATGATGCTGATTAAAGGCTGATGATCGCCATCTTATTTTGAGACCCAGACATAGTCCAGCGTGGGAGTTGTAAGCACGCATGCACTGCACGCACGTGGGCATGCACGCTCACGCAACAACAATTTTCAACAACAGGTATTTGTCAAATAGATATTGTGAATGAGATGTTTACTGCTCACATGTTTGATAAAGTTTAAATGGTTAGGTAGTTAGGGGACTGTTTGCCCATGTTGATTTCCAGCGTAGTGGTCACAATTTCCTCCAAGTGTGTTCAGTTGCACGTTCGCACGTTTTGATTTTTTGTTCCGAGTTCTGTTTGTTGCTTTTTTTTTTTTTTTTTTGCTGCCCCAACTCTTTGCCAGCTCCAGTGGTGTTCCTCCCAGGTCATGGGTGGAACCCACGGAGGACTCGGAAGCTGGGACAATTTTTATTATGCATGATGATGAAGATGAGGATGATAGTAAGATGATGCTATGGAGGTCCATGTGGTTTGGGACTGCGGGACAGGGCCGCATTGCACGCTTCCTGTCATAAATATCCCGGCATTGACCAGGCCCGGGAACTACGGCACCTGCGGTGCCGGCCTTGTAATCATCCACATCATAAGACGTGTCATACTAAGGGAAGCACCCCCAAAGTCGCACCCGTGAAGTGGGTGAAACTCGGCTGTGTGGCAACAGCCTCCCCATTGGGCCCATAGCACACCCGCTCTGGGTAGGAGCCGACCTAGGTATGAAAAATCCCGCTTGCCTCGGCTGGGATTCGAACCCGGGTCTCCCGGTCCGTGATCCGAAGTGCTTACCACTACACTACGGGGGCCGGTTTTGTTGCTTTTTCCTCTTCCGCCCACGCACTGAAGACATGCCTTTCATCCCGCGCGCTCAAAATGACAAACGCACCACCAGCTCCTGTTTTACTCTTCTTTCAGTTTGTTTGCAGCATATGATGATTGTGACTGGTTGTGATTTGTGTCGGCTGTATATTTTTGTTGTTTTTGTGACAACATTGACAACATTGTTTTAAGATAGAACATAAAATTTTAGTTTGGCTAGAGGAGCTTGTTGTTGTTTTGTTTACACGTGTGTTCTGTAGTAATGCTCGAAAGGGTATGCATTGTTACTGCATGATCTACATAACAGCCCTGAAAGTCGCCATGACGGATTGAAGTACGACAAAACAGCAAACACGTGAAGTTTGGCTAGTAACATCTCTAGAGTGACGAGTGAAAGTTTGAGTCACTAGCCAAAGGCTAGTGTGGAAAAAGTCAGACTTTCAGGGCTGTATATCAAGACAGTCATTCCAGTTTTCCTTATTTTTGTTAAGAAAATCCCCTCCTTTGTATAATCGTTTATTGTCACGTAAAAGCTTCTAGTCCGCGTACCCCCCCTCACCACCACTACCAACTGGTGATATCATTTTTTTATTTTTATTGTTTTTAAAACTTAACCCCTCTGTAAGGTCTCTTAACACCATTGTGGAATTTTTGCCCAACTCTGTTGTAAGGATATTGCAGGTTAAGTTTACAGTGCATGTCGTCCTGTGCTGTTTTTAAAATCCAGTGAAGCTAAATTACCAAGATGATGTCATTGTTTATGAATATGTGACCTTCCATGAGAAAACCCGGCTTAAGTGCAAAATTTTCAATTTTTTGTTTTTGGAGCCATCTTAAAGAATCAGCTTTGCTCTTTACTGTGCAAAAGACTCCTTTTAAGACAACATAAGCTAAGGGCAGAACTACCTGATTTTGGCAAAATCTCAATATCGACCAGATAGCACCCGCTGACCTTTGTTAGCCTCTAGCTCGGAACAGCGGCGTGCGTCTTACGCCGGGTTTTCTCGTGGACGGTCACATATGTGCATGCACATTACCCCTTGTGTTTTGTTAACTTGAACAAAATGAATGTTGTTTTCAGTGATGTGTTCTGTATCATTTTATGATTATCTCGGCAGATTTTTTAAATCGCAGTTTTTGTTTTTGTTTTTTTTATCCCAGTATGGTAGCAGTCGCCTTTGGGGCGTACAACCAGTGGTTATCATTTTAGAGGTGCATTTTACTTTATTGCACAAATTTTTTTTCCTGATGATCATCAGGCTAAACCGTTGCCCCCTAACAACAGTAACACACACAAACCCTGCCTGTGTTTTCAGAACGCCAACTGTTCGCTGCACGTGACCCAGGAGTTGATGCGACTGTACCCGGGGAGCCAGGCCCAGCCCCTCATGTCACGGGTGTCGGCACCTGGCCTCATTCTGGCGAGCGGGACAGTCGGTGCCAACTTCAGAACTCACCTGGACATGTTCGTGTCGGCTGATGCCGGCGTCAGCTGGAATCAGGTTTGTTGCTCTCTTCTCATTGTTCTGCTTTTTTTTTCTTCTTGGTTTTTTTTTTTTTTTGCTTTCCTCCATAGCCACATTGATGGTGATGATGATGATGATGATGATGATGATGATGATTGTTGTTGATTATTTTTGCGGTATTCATTTTTCTTTTAACAACCTTATCATTGAATTTGGGAAATTTGGGTTGGTTTTCCTTGGGGAAGTGCAACGCAGATGCAATGCCAATCGTGTGCTGATTTTTTTGTTCTTAATTTTGTGAAGGCTGGAAACCTCACCCCCCCCCCCCCCCCAACACACACACACACAGACACCCATGGGCAGCCTGGAAAATTTAGTATATCCCAGATAAACCTGGATTTGAACCCATGCTTCACATTGACACAGGCCGTTAAACAGCGCACGTGCTAAAGACAGACGCACTACCTATTCACAGGGCTGCCACTCTTCCTCCTGTGGCCTGATTTCCGGCTTTTTGAACCGGCTGTGAAGAGCTTTCCGGCTTTTTAAAGCCGTTTCCGGTTTTTCCGGCTTTTCCGGCTTTTTCGGCGAAATAATCGCGAGTCTGTGTCTATCGCTGGACCGTCGGCCTTCCCGGGTAAGGTGCATTTTGCGCCTCATATAGTCATATTCAGGGCTGCCACTCTTCCTGCTGTGGCAGGATTTCGTGCTTTTTGAACCGGCTGTGAAGAGGTTTCCGGCTTTTTAAAGCGTATTCCGGCTTCTCCGGCTTTTTCCCGCTTTTCCGGCCCAAAAAATCGCGAGTCTGTGTCTATCGCTGGGCCCGGCCGTCGCTTTTTCCGGGTAAAGTGCATTTTGCGCCCCATATTCCTCGGCGACGTTAACACCCCCCCCCCCCCCCCCCCCCCCCCCCGCTTTTCACTGTCTTCGGGCAAAGTCGTTTTCCTGCTTCTTTTCTGACCAAAAACCTCGCGAGTCTGTGCCTATCAGCACAGACCCTGACCGCCGCCGCCGCCGCCGCCCCCCCCCCCCCCCCCCTCCCCCCGCTTTTCGCTTTTTTCAGGCAAAGTCGTTTTCCTGCCTTTCCGGCCAAAAACCTCGCGAGTCTGTGTCTATCATCACAGACCCTGACCACCGCCGCCGCCACCGCCCCCCCCCCCGCTTTTCACATTCTTCGGGCAAAGTCCTTTCTTCCTTCCACTGGCTCCCTGTAGTTTGGCTTTCCTTTCATTCAGATTTTGAGGGTCAATTTTCAGGCTTTTTGTCTCTCAGAAAGTGGCAGCCCTGTATTCAGCCGCGGCTCACCTGGGTTAATTCTGGTTTGTTGCGTGCAGGTTCTGGAGGGCAACTACATCTACACGATGGCCGACCACGGTGGGATTCTGCTGGCCGCCAAACAGTTCCAGCCCACAGACACCATCTAGTGAGTCCATGCATTCAGTTGATTCCATCTCACGTGCTGAGCAGTTCCCCTACACTGTTGTTACAGAATGTAGTACGTGTTTTTACACGCATTAACTCTTTGACGACGGAGCACAATTTCTGACACACGATTTCCTATATAGGAAATCGTGTGTCAGAAATTGTGCTCCGTCGTCAAAGAGTTAATGTACACACGCTCCTGCACAGTATGAAGTATGCATGTATTTTTGTTTTCCACACCGCCGGCCACAGCCTACTCTTCAAAAGATGGACGTGGGATTTGTAGTGTGCGCATTTGATATTTGTGTGTGCGTGTGTACACGAGGGTGAGACAGGCTTCTTGAACAAGTCTGCCTGTGATTTTGACTCGATTTGGAAAGGAAAAATCCATTCAGATTCCTGCCCACCAGGGACTGAAAGTGGGCGGCTCAGGATCCGAAGTCGGATAACCTAACCACTAGACCAGATCCCCTTGTCGTACCAGTTGTACCAGTTACCACCAAAAGTGTCACAAACTAAACTCAACACACACACTTGTGTGAATCAAATGCATTCTTTCACATAGTCATCCAGTCCCAAATTTAAATGTGTGTTTTTTGTTTGTTTGTTTTTTCTTTTCTTCTAGCTACTCCATTAACGAAGGCCAGAGCTGGACCAACTACAAATTTATCACCAACGAAACCATCCGCATCTACGGCGTGCTGACAGAGCCCGGGGAGAAGACGACAGTGTTCTCCATCTTCGGCTCCAAGCTACAGCGGCACAGCTGGCTCCTGATACAACTCAACATGTCCGCCGTGCTCGGTAATAATAATAATAATAATAAATGGTATTTGTAGGGCGCCTTTCTTTAAATAAAACTCAATGCGCCTATCACTCACTCACACTCACGCACATCATACGACGATGAACAGACATACACTGGTGAGACTGACTAGTTAAAATAACTGGTGTTAGTAGTTTGTGGCCTCATGCCGCTCAAGCAACAAGGACCAGCATGCGGCTGAGGAAATTACTGATAGGCTTTGTGGAAGAGGAACGTTTTCAGACTGCTCTTGAAAACAGACAGCGTGGGCGTATTTCTCAGATCTGATGGCAGAGAGTTCCAAATGGCAGGAGCGGCAAAACTGAAAGAGCATGCTTGCTTTGCCTGCTGCTGCTTCTCTCTACTGTCAGAAAATGCAGCAGGGACGTCTGCAAGTAGAGACTCCGTCTGCTTCGCCAGTTCTTATTGAAAGTCAATGAATCATTGAAACTTTAAGTTACAATGGTAGAGGCAGTTGACGTCAGATACTCCGTTTTGATACCTGCCGTTGCTAATACATTGTAACTACTATTATCTAAGTACAGTCAAACCTGTGTAAGGCGGTCACCCAAGGGACTGGGCCAAACTGACCGCCTTAGACAGGTGACCGGGTTATCCAGGGTGGCATGTCAACAGTTAGCATGTCAGGTTATCATCTGGGGTGACCAGGTTAGGCAGTGGCATGGCTTATACAGGTGACCGCCTTGGCAGGTTCGACTGTAATAAAAAGGAGTAAAACAAGAAAAACAAACAAATGCACACAAAAAACAACAAGAAGAAGAAGCAAACAAACAAACAAAACAAGCAGATGTTGCAAACACGCACGCGCGCACGCACACGCGCACACGCCTATTGATTTTACGTGGACACAAAATAGAAAACAAGCAATAACAATTAAACATAAACAGAGAGGCAGAAAATAGCAGGCGAACAGTCAGAGTCTCGGCAGGGAGCTGTTTGGTTTTAGCATGTGGGCATTTCAGGCAAACTGGTTCATTGTTTCAATTCTAGGAAAGAAAAGTTGGAAGAGAACTTACCAAGTAAAGTAAGAGAAAAACACCACAAGACACCAAAGCAGAGACAAAACCTAGTTGTACTTTGCAAACCTCTGCTGTCTGAACTGAACTCAGCTGAAAATTTTTTGCTGTGTTTTTACTGAAGCCAAAGAAATAGTCTCACCTGAAATCTTTCCCGTGCTATATTGTTGCCGAACAAAGACACCTTTAGTACTCGGCTTTATCCATATTTTGGTTTTTGTTGTTACGTGGAGTATGGCGTTTGTCTGGCTAGGCACCCCTTGCACTGACGACGACTACAAAGCCTGGTCTCTTCCGGACACCAATCCCATCAAAGGTTGTCTCCTTGGTCGCAAACGAGTTATCAGTCGCAGGATTGCTCACGCCACCTGTTACAACGGACGCGATTTTGTCCGTGTCATAAGGACGGAGAACTGCAGCTGCACGCGGGAAGACTTTGAATGGTACGCTGGGGAGGGGTGGATGTTGGAAGGGGGGGGGGGGGGGGGGGGGTATTGTTTGTGTTTAAGGGAATTGAAAGTAGAAGAAAGACAAAAGAAGGAAAGAAAGAAAGAAAAAGCAAGCATGCACTGAGAAAACATCACATTTAATACTTGTACACTTTGAGTCCTTTTTTTTTTTTTTTTTTTCCTGTTTTGAAGGGATTCGGAAACAACAACAAACAGCTAGTTTACGTTAATGCCAACTTTCTAGTCTTATTCTGAGCCAGAAGTGAGGAACCAAATCTAGCACTGAGATTATCAGGTGCTGATGTTCTTAGGCATGTTTGTAATTTTTATTTAATTTGTTTTGAATTAATTTGTTTTTCTTAGTAAATTCATATTTTTGGATTACACTCTTTTTGTATATAGAGTTGTCTTTCTTAATAGAGTTTTGTTCACATTTATTTTTAGAGTCTGTCTGAGTGTTTACTTGCCCTTCGGATAATTAAGTATTTTGTACTTGAGCTGGAAGTTAGAGTCAGTGCATCTAGAGAACTTCTATCCAGTAATCATGATTGTCTTACAACCATTTGGATTGATTGATTGATTGATTGATTGATTGATTGATTGATTGATTTTTGTTGTCAGTGATTTTGGATGGCGCCTGTCGAACCTGACCAACCGTTGTGTAGTGGACCCCCGTGTTCCAGAAGGGGAACGTAACTCTGTACCACACCCGTGTCGCCCTGGGTCCTACTACCAATTCTCACGAGGGTAATGAATAATAATAATAATAATAATAATGAGTATTGTATAGGCGCTTTACCCAATTTCATGAATCGGCTCAAAGCGCCGCAAACTGAACCCAACACGCACGCTCACGTGAATCACGCGCATTCTCTCACACACTGGACATAAACACATTACAATCACGTGGTGCGAAGGGTCAGCTCAGCTATTTAAATTTCGGGATTTAGAATTACATTTATTTTTCAAATTTGGTGGGCTGAACATTTCCAAAGCAGAGGGGGGGGGGGGGGGGGGGAAGCCGGAGTACCCAGAGAGAACCCCCGACGATCAGCCCGAATGAACGGTGCCACATACGAGAAGGAAAAATTCTTTGCCCCGAGTGGGACTCGAACTTCTGACCTCTCGCATTGGTGACAGGTCTCTTAACCACTAGACCACCGACCGCCCCAATGAATCACTCTTTCCTACTGCTTCCTGTGGTGTAGCGGTTCCAGCACCTTGTACTCCAGACTCGGAGACCTGAGTGCGAACCCAGGATTAGTTATGAATGAATGAATGAATTTTTATGCGTGTCATTTGCTGCGCATTGTGTGTGTTCATGTGTTGGCTCAGTCTGTTCGTCTTGTCACTCGCTGGTTGTGTTTGTTTATAGATACCGTCGAGTGGCTGGTGACACGTGCAGCGGGGGTCGCGAACACCAGTACGCTTCGCTCCAGTATTCTTGCCCAATTCAAGGTATGCAGTATCCCCATGATAATGATTCTACATTCCAAAGTTATATTCAAGAGAGAGTTGGGGTTTTTTTTGTTTATTTTTTTTCATTTGCTCTGTGTCTGCAGTCATTGGGTTAAAAGCCGTAGCTCCATGCATTTTGATCAGCATGCACGTATGTTCTTTAACCAAATGACAATAGATTTTCACATCAGAGAAGGTTCTGTTACTCTGCCGTTCTGATATCACAGAGCAATTGGGTTAGCTCTTTGTGTGTGTGTGTGTGTGTGTGCGCGCGCATGCGCACGCACGCTGTGTGTATGTGTGAGCGTTTGTGTGTGCGTGTACACGTGCATGCCTACCCCCCTCCGCACCCATCTATAGTGTGTTTGATAATCCAGTCCCCAAAGCTTTTCAGGAACAGTTTTTGTAAAACTGTGAGTTTGTGCGTATTTATTGGAAATAATATTTCAAAACTTGTAACCTAACTTTTTATCAACCATGGATCAGATTTTGAAATAGCTGACAAGTGAAAATGTGTTGGGAAAAATATTGAAGTATTATCAGCATCATTTTCACTTGAGAATCTCAAGTTATACAGTATAACTCTCGAGAATCTCAAGTGAAAATGGTGTCAAATTTAATCTTGTTTAGTAATTGTCAAGCACTTCTGAAACCTTTATGAGACAGGGGCTTGTCAGGTTTGCAAAAAAAGCAGTGAAAATATCGATTTAGGTTGATTTCACTTACGCCGAGACAAAACGGAAAGACAGAGAACAATGGCTGTAATAAAATTCATTATGTCGCAACTTCCGGAATAACCTTTTCTCTGTGATAAGTCTACAAAAGTGGCTCATAAAATATTACTATCAAAAGTCGTTGGTGACTGAGATACCGAATGCACCGTATCTGACCAGCAATTCTGAGAATGGCTTACGCTTGACCGCAATCACGGAACAAAGATGTGTAAATGTTTTTGGTTTTTCAGCGTGTGCACAGTTTCCTCTTGTTTTTGTGTTTCAGAGAGACCCGAGTTCCTACTGGTCGCCTCCAGAAAGTACATTCAGTCGCTGGCCCTCGGCGATCTGACCAACAGTGCCGAGACTGTTGTACGCTTGTCAAACGGGATGACCCACATCACCGCCGTCGCCTTTGACTATGCCGGCAATCGCATTTTTTGGAGCACCGGCTCACCAGCGGCCATTTTTGTAAGGAGAGAGGCCGTAGCGCGTTACCTTAGAGCGTATTGTCATTATTGACGAAGGGATTTTGCGTGGTGTTTCAGACATCCACCTCTGGACCCTGAGGCACAGGGTTCGGATTCCTTTGTGGTAGAAATTTGGTTGTGGATTTTTCCTCACCAAATCGACTCATAATTCACGTACAATGTGTAATGTAAGCACCCATAAATATCAGATATCTGAAACGAAAATAAGTACTTACCGTACATGCAGGTATAAGAAAAAGCGGGTGGATTCGTGCAGATGGCTACAGATTTCCCTGGGAAGAGCAGCCCAAATTTCCCTTCTCATGGCAGATGATTCGTTTATAATTAACCCTTTCAAAGCCAGTCTTGTATACCTTGCGTACTTGTGCAGCGGAGTAGGGTTCCAGCATAACTGACTTGGTAGAGTCGGGGTCAAAGTGCTGAGGTGTAATCAAGATGGTGACTTGTTGAAGGCTGATTTACTGTCATGTGTGTGTGTGTGTGTGTGTGTGTGTGTGTGTGTGTGTGTGTGTGCAGTCACGCAACATGACTGGTAGCAGCGTGTCGGTCAAACTGGCGGAGGGACGCATGCAGGAAGTGACATCACTGGCGTACGATTGGACAGCCGACACACTGTACTGGACTGACGCAGGGGAGAGAACCATTGAGATGATGCGCGCCGATGGGGCGTACCGCAGACGATTGATTTTCAACAACACGCAGGTCATCCGCCCCGCTCGCCTGGTCGTTGACCCTCACCATGGGTAAACTTTCCATCTTAACCATACACACCAGTTTCAGGCAGTAGTTTCATATTGTTTTAACTTTATTACAACCATGCACCCAGCGGTTGTGCACAGCCCTTCATACTGTCGCCAACCACACACCTAGACCCCCGGGCGCTGACGCGTGAGGACGCTGTTACCCAGCACCCACAACCCATGTTCAGGGCCTAACATTATACGCCGTTCGGGCGTATTTACGCCGACTCGGGTTCCGCCAGTACGCCGATCGCGATGTGGCGTACGCCGAAACGCCAAATCATGCAAATGGTTTGATCGCTCAGCATTCTGTGCTCTTCTCAAACGGCTACGCGGGTTAGCTTTAGGCAAGGATCGCGCCATTTCTGTCGGCCACTAATTACGTGCGAACCAGAGCGGAAAACCGATAAAGCAGAAACTGACTCATGGAACTGACATCGTTGATCACGGCCAACCATTCTGTGATAAAAGTTAGTGCTATTCCTGGGAGTGGGTGGACTGGGATTTCGTTATTGTGAACAAGCCAGTGGAGGAAGAGTTCAAGGGCCGGTACAGTAAATAGTTTCGGAAACTGCCTGCCATCGCTGCAAGGCCTACTGTCACATGCGCCGAAAAGAAAATGGTATACAGCAACAGGTAGAGTCTGTGACAACCGCTCCTTCTCCTGTACCCAAACGTGATGCAAAAACAATCCAAAGTTCACTTTCCTTTTCAAATACTGCAGTCCAGAATGGATTTTTTTTCAAAAAGCAACAAAGTATGATTTCCTGTCTGATAATGGAGCAGTATGGCTGATAGTGAAACAGTCTTTTCTTTGCCTGCATTGTGTGATGAAAACCATGAGCAGTTTGCATGAGCTACATTTAGCAGTCGGCATTCATTACGTTAAACTGGAAAATGCACACATGTAATGATGTATGTAATCTTTTGACAGTTCATCACAAAGGTTGAACAGTAAAAGTTAAAACTGTGTAAAGATAAGCAGTAAAATATTTTTCTCAGTGTGGTAAATAAATGGTGACTGAGAAAAGTTTTTTTTTTTTTTTTAATTTTCAAAATGTTCATAAACTGTTCTTTTTTCCCATAAATGGCCCACAGTACAAGTTATTAGGTCCCAGAATAAAGTTGTTTGTTATGTTACCAGCTGTCAGGAGAGGCCTCCAAAACCTCCCCAAAATCATGAAAATTCGTCAGCGGGTGGGGGGGGGGGGTGTTTGCTCCCCTGGACCCCCTCACGGGGCGTTGCCCCTGCACCCCACCAGGGACCTAGGCGGCCCCTGGACCCCGGCCTAGTAAGCCGAAGTCACTTTTTCCAGTGTTAGGCCCTGCATGTTATCTCCGCTCTCACTGTGCCGGCTATGCCCAATTTTTCCAGTGAAAAATATTTTTCCATAAAAGTGCTTATAGTTATCTTTCAAACCATACCAAACACGTTTAGGAAACGTCTCAGGAAGACCTCTTTCCAAAAAATCAAAAAATTGCTAAAACCACCAGGTTGGGTTGTGCACACACAGTGCCTGGGGCACGGGGGGAATTCCATGGTGCATGGTCAAGATTTGCAATGAGTTACAACGCTTCAATTTCATGATTTCAGCATTTCACAAAGGACAACTGTTGTTTCAACTAGCCTTTGGCTAGTGACTCAAAACGTCTACTAGCCAAACTCGAGAAGCTACCAGCCGAACACAAGAATGCACTAGCCAAACTCGAGAAGTTACTAGCCAAAACCTGAGAAGTTGATAGCCAAACTTGAGAAGTTACCAGCCAAGTGTTGTGCCATTGCGTCATACTTCAGCCATATACTTTTTGACCATTGACTGTGCGTGTTTCAGGTGGATGTATTGGTTGGAACAGAGCAGGCTCCGTGGAACCTTCCACGTGATGAAATCTCACATGGATGGAGAGGTCACCTCCGTCACTGCTTTGTATAGTTCCATGATCTTGCTCACTGGGCTTGACCCTTGACCGTGCTGCAGAGCGTCTGTACTGGACAGTGGGTAATAGCCAGATAGTCAGCATGATGACTGATGGGACGGACGCTGTGCACATGAACATGTCCGCTGTAGCTCGCGATCCTGGAGCCATCGTCATCTATAAGGTAGGCGTGTGCACTACACTGCTCTGGTTCATTGGTTTGGGTTCTTACTGCTGGTTTCTGTGGTTATTTATGTGTGCTTGTGCTTGGGTTGTCTTTTGTTTATTTTGTGTGTGTGTGTGTGTGGGCGGGGGGTGGGGGGTGGGTCAAGCCATGTACGCACACTAAGTAATCATGATATTGTTCTGGTGTTGAACTGCACCATACATGGATGGAAAGGCTGCAAGTAATGGTCACTTCAAGGAAACATTGTTTAGTTAAAGCAGGGATGGTTTGCCAGTCGAACCGTATCATATACGGGGCAGTTACTTGTCCAGCGCTAGCACCTAATGCTCATCAAACCATGGCCCCGACCGGCAAATTGTCCCTGCCTGTGAGTGAGGCTTTAAACTCTTACCAGTTCGCAGTTTTTTGTGGGCCCACAAAAAGTTGTGACGCAGTGTGTGTATGAAAACAGCCAATAACATCAAAGCAATTCCGTAACTGTATTAGTTATACATATCAAATTAAAGGTAATGAATGCACTTTATCAATGAAATCAATTACAATGTGATAAAAAGAGTAAGTTAATTGCTGCAAAGGTTTAAACGACTTTATTTGATGGCTGAGTAACAACTTTTTCTTGCAACACTTACAATTACTTAGACTAACTTTTTTTGGCTATATTTAGGTATTTGAAAAAAAAATCTGCTACTTGTAAACTGCATTCATTTTTGCGTCAAATGCGCGAAGTTTTACAAAATCATACGTATTTTTTTAAACGTCATTTAGAAAAAATATCACTTTATTGAGTATATATAACAAAAAAGGCGTTCAAACTAAAAAAACATGGCTGTTTATGTAAATGTCAGTGCTGCATTGATACACACTGGCTTTTTTGTTCTTTTTGGAACCATGGCCCATTGCGCGCACTGGTAAGAGTTAATTTTGTTGAAGTAGGAGAAGAGAAAAAAAAAATGAAATGTGCGATGATTTACTTCTACTATAAAAGTTTGATCTCTGTACTCCAGCCTTTATCAGGTCAAATTTTCCTGTTTTATAGTGGTATGGCAAGAAGAAAGGGAATGATGTTTCACGTTGAAGTAATCGAAAGTAATCGAAACGGTGGCTAATTAATGCAGTGAGTGTTCTTGTCTTATTGTGGTACGGCAACAAGAAAGGAAACAATGTTTCACATTCACGAAGTCCAAGCAATGTCTTGTGCAAAAAGTGTTTTTTTTTTTTTGTTTTTTTTTTGTTCATTATTTTACTTTGTGTTTTAATGCTGCTGTGTGTAGGGCGACATTTACTGGTACAATGAATTCGGCTCTTCCCTCATGATGAGTCCCGCCAGTTACCCTGGAATCGGCATTTACCAAGTGACCTTCAACACCAGCGTACTTGACATGGAGGTGGTGGACCACGTTTCACAGAGTAGTAAGTTGACATGGTCCGTCTCGGCCAAACTCAGACACCAGGGAACCACGCAGACAAACTAATTTGTGTAATATCTAAACACAGTGTCTTCATTCAGTGTATGCTGTCCATGGCAAAGACTTTAACAGTTGCTTTTTATGTTAGTCTCAGCTGTTTTCAGACAAGAGTGTGTTGTTGTTGCATGATGTGTTTATTCAACGTATGTATATATGATGATATTGCGGTAACAGACATTGTGGCCGACAACACCAACTCCCCAAAAGACCACGTCACACTGCGTCACACACGTATTTTACATCACATACAATGAGACATTACATCACAGATGGACCATGTGACAGACGAGACATTACCTTACAGAACAGAGAGGGGGCGA
>JACVVK020000471.1:0-2500 GCA_018292915.2 Batillaria attramentaria | reverse complement strand
CTGGAAAGCCGTCTTCTGCAGCATTAGTGACTTTCAGAATGTTCACAAAATTTTTTTACCCTTTACGTACAAACTCCTTCCCGTGTAATTTTGTCATTAGGATAGTTGGGGGGCTGGTATAGCCAAGTGGTAGAGTGCTGGACTTTGATGCTTGGGGCTTGAGTTTGAATCCCACCTGGGGTGAACTCTTTGTGACCGTCCACGAGAAAACCCGGTGTAAGACGCACACCGCTGTTCTGAGCTAGAGGCTAACAAAGGTCAGTGGGTGCTATCTGGTCGATATGGAGATTTTGCCAAAATCAGGTAGTTCTACCCTTTAATTATGATGTCTTAAAAGGATTTTTTTTTTTTTTTTTTTTTACACTGTAAAAAGCAAGGCTGTTTCTTTAAGATGGCTCCAAAAACAAAAAATTGAAAATTTTGCACTTAAGCCAGGTTTTCTCATGGAAGGTCACCTTGTGCTGGCCTCTTCTTTGTTGCCCGGTTTTTGATATCCCACCAAAGTGGTGGAAACAGAACTTGATGCACCCACCCTTTCACTGTGATAGTAATGTCAAGATGATAGAAATCAGGTTATGGGCGAGAGAGGAAGCTACCCTAGCAGAACAGTCCACCTGAACACCGTTGAATCCAGACAGAGGTCTGCATGCCTAAATCATTTTTTTTTTAAATTTTTTTTTTTTCTGACTAAAATGGAGGAAGTCCTTTATCATGAAATATAGACCCATGTTGAAATATAGACCCATGTTGAAATATAGACCCATGTTGAAATATAGACCCATGTTGAAATATAGACCCATGTTGAAATATAGACCCATGTTGAAATATAGACCCATGTTGAAATATAGACCCATGTTGAAATATAGACCCATGTTGAAATATAGACCCATGTTGAAATATAGACCCATGTTGAAATATAGACCCATGTTGAAATATAGACCCATGTTGAAATATAGACCCATGTTGAAATATAGACCCATGTTGAAATATAGACCCATGTTGAAATATAGACCCATGTTGAAATATAGACCCATGTTGAAATATAGACCCATGTTGAAATATAGACCCATGTTGAAATATAGACCCATGTTGAAATATAGACCCATGTTGAAATATAGACCCATGTTGAAATATAGACCCATGTTAAACAACCAGAGAAAAACAGGCTATAACAAGAGCTATTGGCGAGCTTTGTATTGAAATAAAGGGTCTCTAGATTGTGCTGTTTTATTTTTTTATTGTTTTAGCGGCTGCACCAGTACGTTGCGACCAGTTTCATGACGACGAGAGTATGTGCTGCTCCCAAGCCTCATGCATGTTCCTTGACTGTCCTCATGCAAATGTAAAGGGTATGTCAAGCCTCTTATCTTCCTAACGCCACTGAGATCGAAAAGTGGCGCTGCTAGACAGAAGGATGTTTCATTTGGTCATTGCGACCGTCTTCGTGACTTTGTGGCTTGTAATATTAGAAAAATGCGACTGTCTTTTAGCCTGCAGTCTACTCCCGGACAGACTGGGACTGGACAAAAAGCTATGCCCTTGCCATCTTTTAGTTTAGATTTCTTAGTTTAGTAGCATAGTATTAGACTTGGACATCACACATTACTTTAGGATCTGTGTTTAATATGTATGGATTTATATGTGTAGATAAATTAATGTAGTGTGTGTGTGTGTGTGTGTGTGTGTGTGTGTGTGTGGTGTGTGTGTAGCCTTTCTACGTTGAATTATCTACGTGTGTTCATGGACATACCACGGTGTTCTATCAATGCACCGTCCAGGTTCTCTACAAAATTTAACGTCCTGCACTGTAGCCACCGCTGCAGCCGCGATACAAGTCTTTGTCAGGCAAACTTTTTTACTCCGTGCTCAGATGTACGGTTACAGCAAAATAAGGGAATGATAGGGAAGGGAACAGGCATTCTGGTTTCGTATGTGGAAAGATGCGAGAAATCAGCGAGCAGAGAGCAGAAATTCCAGTACTGTGACGAAGCTGCCGCGAGTCTGCTGCAGCTTGCGGTGCAAGGGAGACAAATCGGTTACCTCGTTCAGCTAGATGATAACGATTGTTTCCCTTTGTACGTAGCAGTCGGCCCAACCACGAAGCACTTTATCAAGCGGGACATTGAACGAAGCAGACACTTCTGTAAATTACGCCTTTTCTCCAGCGCCGATTTCCCCGATAAGAAACGCTTCAAAAAGAACACCCGTCTTCAGGAAATGCGGCTTGGCTGGGTTTTGTGACGTGACAATAAGTCAAGTCTCACTGTGCATCGCAACGAACAGTAACTACGTTAGTGGGTACCTTCAAGGCTATCCCCCTCCCTCCACACACTGACACACACACACACACACACACACAACACACACACACACACACACACACACACACACACATTGATTATTCCCTTTAAAAACTTCTTAACATTTTCTGAGTTGCTGGCTAGATATCAAAGATGGGGGTTTTGCTGGATTAAGACGGTTTGCTTCATAAAGTGTGTGT